>CAJDSM010047150.1:0-18500 GCA_903981925.1 Ostrea lurida | reverse complement strand
TAATAATAATAATAATAATAATAATTTAAAAGAAACACACTCTATGCAATATGCATGTAGGCTAAATCAATGTTTCAAAGTTTGATTTGCTGAAACATTACACAGGTACTCGTATATGTAATAAAAATATCATGGAATGCCTGAGACCTTAACCATGGATAATCTGGAATTTTAACTCTGGAAACTCTTAAACTTTAACCATTAAATCCTTAACAGGGCGTTACCTTGAACCCTCAAGGGACTCCACATCAATCATAAAAATACTTGCCTTATTTCTTGCAGAGATAACCTTACTTTTATGCATTTTAATTGCTATTAGAATTTATCAGGCTAATGTAAGCTAGCAAACTTAACCAACATTTCTTTATAAATCAAAATACTGAAAGCCCTGAATCATGCTAAAACTGTGAAATCTGGTATTTACATGAATATCACTTAAATTTAGAAACGCTTTTTCGTACTTTTTCCCTAGCCATGCTAAAACAATAAATCTAAAATATCAATAAAAACTTGTCTAGTACCGTGTACGTAGAAAAGAGAGAGAGACAATTCATTAAGCAAGACCTGTTGAAATGCCCTTTTAGAAAAGAAAGAAAACAATGTAATAGTATTTCTGATTGGTTCCTTTAGAGATATACAGCCCCTACAATGGGGAATATTGTACTACTACTAAATAGAAAATCGACACAACATGCATTAGAAATGTTATCATGCTTCCATTTCAACATTGAAATATGACAGTTTTCATGCAATGTTCCCACACTAACATTCTGTCAGGTAAAAAAAGTCATAGAGCAAACATTAATGACTGGCTCCATTTTCCTACACACTGTTAATCATGAGCGTTTCAATGTCTGCAGTGACCTTCAACTCTGCTGACCACTGAGTCATAGACGTATCCATATTCCCAGGTCCTGGAGGAAAACAGTGCACATATGGTGTCGGATTGCGTGGACTTTACCGCCAGACAGCTGGGTTCGGCCTGACAGAGGCTGTAACATTCTGCGCGATCAGCTACAGCGTGTGACGAAATATAATTGGCATTATCCCCCTCAGTGTATGTTCCGACGCTATTCCAACAACCTGGAAATATCAAAGTTTAATTCAAAGCATAAAAATATCTACAATTCCTTTGCTGAGCCACAACCTCTGGATTATGTTCAACCCAACTGATCAAAGACCAGGGAGTTGTAAGATAAAGAGTGCTTAAATTTAAGACCATGCTGAAAGAGGACTTGAGTAGAGTTGTTATCTTGTTCTCTACATATTCTTTTTGACTACGGATTACTCCGTTTATCTTATTGAATTGATAGGTTCATAGTGGGCCTGGTCGTAAACATGGGATGCTTGCTCCTTCTAACCACCTGATCCCAACACTGGTGTGTTTGTCCCTCTGTCAGATTGTAATCTTTATAGGAACTATGTGATGGGCTTATGTTCGTAATTTTCACCTTTCCATATAGCAGTATATAACATTACCGTGAAAAGGTGAAAATTACCGTGAAAAGGTGAAAATAATAACAGTGATCAATGCCACAAGTCCTTAACAGAATACAAAATAAGAGTTAGACAAAAACGGACCCCTGGAAACCCCAGAGGTGGGATAATGTGCTTAGGAGGAGTAAACATCCCTTGTCTACCGTTCACACCCGCCGTGAGCCCATTGTCATGATCAGGTAAGTGGAGTAATCCGTAGTCAAAATCAGTGTATGGAGAACGGCTTCACAACACCTCAGATAGCACTGGTCCCAATGGCAGGTTATATTGGCAAACTGTATCGTTTTAACGAAAGACATAAACACCATGTGCAGGTGATGATGGAATGTTGCTACATAGATATGATAAGTTGACGATGGAGAAGCTGAAATCACGATGTTTTGTCCTAAAGATGAGTTGTTAGTTTGCCTTTCACGGCTATATTCAATGAAATATTGAAGTACAAAGCAGATATGGATGACTGGTGCCTTTTATTTTGAGTTCACTGGGATACATTGAATCGATATATGAATGAAAATTATTATTAGCAGTAGATAAACGTCGTTGATATATCCAAATGTCAAGTTAAAGGCAACCGCTAAAGATTATTAATTTTCTTCTCCTGTAGAATCTTCTGGAAAAAATTGCCTTGCAAGAATTAAAAAAAAAGGTCAGAATGCAAAGGAGCACAATTCGTACCCATGGAACTTCCAACGGGCTGTGGGAAGACCTGATCGCTAAAGACTACAAAGATATTGTCAATGAGGAACTCCAGCATCGATTTAATATTAACTTTAGAATATTTATGTGTTTAATCAGAGTGATATGTTATACATCAAATGTACTATCCTATGATAGGCTGATGGAACGACATTATTAACACTGACTCCTGCTCTAGATATGTGTTGGACATTGACCATTCTACTTCCTGACAAAGGTGTTGTGATTCGTTTTATAATGTAGCTATTTTTGTACCAAATAAAGCGTCGTCCTATCAGCGATACATAAAGAAATTACATTTGTTATCGACGTCTGTTTGCTTAATTCAAGCAAACAGTGGTGCAGGAAATGGTTTCTCATCACATCTTTCTTATCTATCGATTTATTTATTTTTGTGCGTACAAAAGTAAAACTTGTAATTCTTTTCACCCTCTATTTAACACAGCTGTTTTCATCCATTACATAGGCAGATGCTGATCAGGTAAAAAGTAATTCGCAGTCAAAATCAGTTTATGAAGTACGGTCTAACAATTGTTATGAAACACGTCAGTTGACTTCAGCATTTAACCTAACGGCGGGTTACATTGGCGAACCAAATCGTTATAACGACCGCAGAGTTTGCGAATGCTGAAACCCCTGTACCAACAATGTGTCAATAATGACAAGGAGTTGGTAGGCTTTTTTTTTTTTTTTTTTTTTAAATCTTTCCTTTATGAAATTGAATACATAATAATTTAAGCCCTTCTATGCTACATGGATATCTACTTTCAATCTTGCTCTGGGCTGAAGTTAGGACCTACTTGCATCGGGTGACCAGCGCACTAGATCAATTGACCATCCAAGCAAGTAAACGCGTTTTCTTCAGATGACGATGGAATTCTTGTCCTGCTGTTTAAATTAGACGGGGCGCAAAATGGCCGTTATAGAGTAACGTGCAATGCTTATTTACTTGCTCATGAAATGTTTGCATAATTAGCAAAAGTAGGAAGACATCTACCAAAATTTGTAAATTTTAGGGTTTTGGACTCTAAGCGAGTTTAAAATAGTCATTATTACAGTTACCACCTAAAATGTCCCACAAGAATGATTTTATGGTGAAAAATGTTCAGAAGGACACAATAAATTCGTCCTCTCCATAATTTGAACCTGTGATTATATAGTATTTAAAAATGCTACAGAAATGTAACATTATCATCATATATTGTACTGTACTAATGTATTCAAAAAGACAAACTAAACGTTATCACTGTCATGCAGGGTTCAAAAATAAGCATTTCTCTGAAATAAAATTTGGCAATCGATAACTTTTAGAAATTGAAATGAATATTAAAAGTTTAGTTTGTTTTCAAAACTTAGGCTTTCACAATAATTAGATTAAGTCTCGACAAATTCCGTTATTTACTTCAAAGGTATCTAATCGTTATTCTAGAAGTTTATATCTTAAATACTTGAAATGCAAATGTGCATAAAAAGGCGAGGAAAACCAGCAGTAATCAATTTCAGAATCTACAAGTAATACAGAATCGAGGATAGGAAAAACACGATCCCAACAAAGAGAGATCAACAAAATCAAAGGCAGAAGTCTCCAAAAATAATGTACATTTACATAGTACAGAGGAAAACCAAAATCTAATTAAAATAAAATGTCTTTTTCATAGCCATATGATCCTTCCGGTGGGACATTCAGTTTTAAATCCGAGATTCCCATGAACGCTGCGATACCAACCATTATCTTGAATACGTACTTCCTGGGTCATGACTCTTACTGAATAAAAAAAATTTAAGGGAAAAAAGTTTCACTTCTTTATCAACAACTTATTCAATACATAAACGAAAGAACAATCTTCACCTTTACAGACAGTCCTGTCCGCATTAGACATTTTCCACGTGTCCCCATCCCCTACAGGACAGATGGAGCAGTTCAACCAAACTTTGGTTGGTATTCGCCCTGCTGAACAAGCTGACAGCCTGTTACCATTAAAGAAATGTCCTACAGGACAGCCTAAAATACTCTTAGAATTCAACACAACATTTTTAATATCTCAGTGGGGAAACATCGCAATCCAAGCATAACGAAGTTTATATACAATTCAAAGGTAGCTGTTAAACATTGCAATTCCACCTTTCCTGTAGAATATCAAACATTGCAATTTAAACTAACCAATGGGGTTTTTATTATTGCAGTTCAAATGTACCGGTGGGATATTAGTCGATTTGAACAATATTTCATTCATAACGTGAATGGGATTGGGCGGCAGATACAACCTATTTTAGCCCTCTCTCTAAACCAAGGTCAACAGTGGAATTAGACTAAAACAATCTTAACCACCGTCCATTACTGACCTTGAACTGGAGCGTTGCAGTTCAAGCGTTAAACTGTAGCTCAAACTCACCTGTGGAATGTTAAATCACTGTTCAATTTTACCTTTGGGGTGTAAAACTTACCATTGGGGTCATATTGGCAGGATGTCTTCCCAGATGGTAATTTTAAACACATTTTTCCAGCAGCACATGTAGGTTGGCAGTTATTCCCTAGATCCTATAAATACACAAAATAAATGAAATGTAACCATGTAAATTTGAAAAACAGTCTTGTTAAAAGAAGTTTAAATCCAACATTTTGTTATAGATATACAAACCTAGCATAATCTTGCAAAATAAAATAATCATTTAAGTATACAAAAGAAACATCCTATAAATATTGATAATATGCATAATTTTATGAGCACATTAACCCACAATTTGAATGATGAGTTATGATAGATGTGAATTGATTGACTTAATGTCTCACTAAATAGAATTGCTGAATAGTTCATAGAATTGTATTACTAAATATCTTGCAGAAATTAATTACTAATTGTCTCATGGAATTGAATTATTAAATACCTCATAAATTGAATGACTATATATTCCACAGAATTGAATTACTTGATATCTCATAGATATCTCACATAATAGAATTATCATGATATTGATTAATTATGATTATACTTTGTAGGTGTTGGACGTAGAAAAATATATTTTACCACTGTTCTCTTCATTCTCTTTCTCTACCTATACACTTTATCCTTTTCAAACCTTATACAGCCTTGTAGAAATTGTAAAAGTATGTAGAACAGATCTGCTTCATATTTGGATATTTTACTTAATATTGACTCTAATGGCAGACTGACAACTACATGATATGATAAACGTGATGACTTTGACTTTGCAATCGTCAACTTTCCTTTTCTATGTAGTAATGTACCACTATCACCTGCTTATGGTGTGTATGTCTCTCAGTTGATTAGATACGCAAGGGCATGCCATGCGTATGAGGACTTTTTAAAGCGAGGCCAACTACTAACCAAAAACTTATAACGAATCTCGTTTAAAGTCATCATTTCGCAAATTCTACGGTCGCTATAATGACCTTGTTTGCGATTACAAATTATCAATAAGTCATATGTTGACTGATTTGTTTCATACCCTTTGTTAGACTGTCATTTTACTACTAGATTTGACGACGTGTAACACCATTTACTTTGTTTCGATTACGGGCTCACGCCGGGTGTGACCGGTCAGCAGAGGATGCTTACTCCTCCATGGTACCTGATACTACCTTCGCTTTTGTCGGAGGTCCGTGTTGCCCTACACTCGATTTTGTATATATGTTTTTTGGGACTATGATTACGATTAACACATTGTTTACTTCACCATTTTATGTTAATTTTTTCCTTAAAGTTAAATTAATTTGAAAGAATGAATGGAACAACGATACAAGAATCTATTAAATTCAAACGCTAACTTTACAACTTTCATTTCTACGTAAACTGTAGATATCCATTCATACAGGTAATGCATAAATTTAATGCAATGCATTTCTTTAAAAAAGATAGCAATGTTCTCCTTTTTTCCATCACAATCTGTCTTTATTGAAGACGTTTTACTCTTACAGGTACCAAGCAAGGAGATCGTGATCAAAAGCTTCTAACATTAATAATAGATTATTACTTATTAGCCTGTGTGAAGGTTATACTTATTTGCGATGATTTACGTGTACACTTTTTCTGTCTATATGTCTAGACTCAATGTGTCTATCGACCTCAGTGTGTCTATCTATCTCAATATGTCTATCTTCCTCAGTGTCTCATTGATTTCAGTGTGTCTATCTTAGTGAGTGTACCTTATCTGCCTTACTGTCTATATATATCAGTGTTTTTATTTATCACATATTTACTTTAGTGTGTCTTATCTACGTCAGTGTGTATCTACCTTATTGTATCTTGTTTACCTCAATGTGTATATCTACTTCAATATGTCTATCTACCTCAGTTTGTCTATCTACTTCAATGTATCTATATACCTCAATATGTCTATTTACGTCAATACAAATAGGCGAAGGTAACATCGTGTAAAACGTAATCATAATAGAAAAACCATATACAAAATCGAGTGTAGGGCAATACGGACCTCCGACAAAGGCGAAGGTAGGATCAGGTGCCATGGAGGAGTAAGCATCCTCTGCTGACCGGTCACACCCGCCGTGAGCCCGTAGTCGAAATAAAGTAAACGGGATTACCCGTAGTCAAATCTAGTAGGAAAATAACAGTCTAACAAAGGGTATGACACAAATCAATCAACATATGACTTAGTGACTACTTCAATATGTCTATTTACCTCAATGTGTCTATTTACCTCAATGTGTCTATCTACCTCAATGTCTCTATCTACTTCATTCTATCTATCTACCTCAGTTTGTCTATCTACCTCAGTGTATCTATTTACCTCAATATGTTTATCTACTTCAATGTGTCTATTTACCTTAGTGTGTCTGTTTACCTCAATGTGCCTAACTGTATATACCTCAATGTCTATATACGTCAGTATACACTTACTTCTGTCCACGTGTCTATCTCGCTGTAGATGTACCCCTGTTTTGTTTTCAGTTGATCAGGAATAGCATTGGAATCGGTGTCCAGTAGATGACACAATAGGTGCTCTTTCCAATAGTTAAAAGACATGCACTGTCCCTTGCGATTTATACAACGTATAGCACATCCCTTTAATCCTATCATTTTATAAGTAGTCAGCGATGGGGTGTCTAAATACTGGTTACGTACAAGAACTCCAACTGCATTAACGTCCCATATAGATATAAAAAATATCAAATAATTTTCTAACTTTGACAACATTTTTCGTATGTGTTGAAAATACACGCCTTTCTAGTAACAATGACTTCCAACAATTCACTAAAGAAAAATAAAAGCTTAATACATATTTATAGAGATATATGTATATATTAGCGAAATCAATATATACTATTGATTTTTATAGCATTTGTAATCATGTTAAACATTGATAGCAAAAAAATTAAAATGTTTAACTGACCACTTGCTCATTCTGCTTTAGTGGTGACTGACGTGAAATCTGACAACAGACACAGGAATAAATCTGAAAAGAGTTTTCATGACGATGATGATAGACGTATAGATGAACAAATTCAAACAGCTGTTCTATTTGAAACTTAGCTAATTACCGTAATGTGAATTAGCTATATTTCATTTGGAGGCAAATGCCTCGCTAGCTTAAATGGTAAATTTTAAATAATAAATAATAATGGAAATAATGATTGGTTTTTAATATAAGGCGCCTTATTCTCACTACATTAATGCTCAAATTGCTTTTACAATGCATTATTACCCGGCCACCTTAACAATCCACAACCTTTTCATGATGCAAGCTTGCCTTATACGCTAGAAACCTAACATTCTGACTAAATCTTTCACTGTCTATAGCCAGGTACCCTTTTACACTTGGTGGAGTGAGAATTCGTGTAAAGTGCCTTTTCAAGGACACAACGCGGTCCCCGCCACGGATTCGAACTCATAACCTCCTTCCGTGAAAGTCCGATGACGTTCACTCTTTAGGCCACCGACGCCCATCGAATACCCATTTGCAGTTGTAATTTTGTTAGAATTAAGAAAACGTGAGTTTTGTGCGAAAATGACATGGACCTAACTGTTGGTTGATGTAAGATAAAAGCCAGTGAAGAGTGACACATCGTGTATGTTTGGTATTTGATATGAACGATGTCCATAACTGCGTTTACGTCTTAGTGTAGAAAACAGGGTAAATTCTGGTGAGCTAGCACCTGGCGTGCCTGGTCTAAAAGGAATGCTTAAATCTCCTAGGCATCTCATCTCATCTCTGGTATGTCCAGGGGTCAGTGTTTGCCCTATGCATAATTTTGTAGTATGAGGAACTATGAGATTGATGTAAAGGCAAAGAAAACGAACAAGGAACAGATGCATCAATCTCGTTTAAGTCTAAATAAGAATACAAAACAAGAGTTGGGCCAAACACGGGTCCCTGGACACACCATAGGTGGATCAGGTGCCTAGGAGAGCATCCCCTGTTTGACCGGTCACCACCTGCCGTAGCCCATCGCTCTTGCATCAGGGTAAACGGAACATTCAGAGTTATCAAATCATGGTGAAAAACGGACAGCATTTGACATCAATGAGTAGGTCATAGTGATAAACAAACATTGTTATAAGGACCATAGAATTTACGGAAATGCTGCCTTTTAAACGGGACTGTTGAAACCCTGCAACACAACATGTTCTGTAAGTAGCTTGCCATCGATTCAACAACTGATTCAATACGCAGAAGAAGCTTTTTGCGTAAGTCGAATAAGTTGAGAGACATAACCCCATAATGCAGAGTTGATGATGGAATATGTACAATAATATGGGAAGTTTGGACGTGGAGAAGCTGAAATCGTCCCGTTTGTCAATAAAGTTGAGCCAGTTAGTTTGTCGTTAGATGTCAACTTATTAAAAAAAAAATATCAAGTTACGAAGCATACAACTGGGAGACTCTTCGATGGGTCGTTATTTTTAGTTGTGGGAATATATTGAGAATATAACATTATAGAATGGATCACTATTTATTTGATCCACTGTGAATATGAAACGTCGATCATTATATTGAATGTCAATAAAAAGCCACCGCTAGAGGATGTAAAGATAAAGATAACGAACAGATGATATCACAATCTCGTTAGTTCCTGCAATAACACAAAAAAGCAAGAGGTTGGGCAATCACGGACCCCCTGTACACACCAAGAGGTGGGATCATGTGCTAGGAGGAGTAAGGCATTTCTTCTCAATGTAGAACGCCATTTTGAAACGGAAGTCTTGCCTCATAAGATATGACATAGGTCAGGCTAACACAGCGAGGCACAATGCGTGCCCATTGGAATTCCAACCAGGGACTGTTGGAAGACATGATTTGCCCAAAACACTACAAAGGATATCGTCAATGAGGGAATGGCAGCATTTGCTTAATATCAACACTTCAGAGTCACTTTGCTTGTGAATCGAGTGGAGTTTAACAAAAACATCTTTGAATGGCTGATCACTAAGATAAGAACATATTTCCTTTTTCCATTTTTGTTAAAGAAGCAACTGAATCTATAGTGCTACAAAAGCCTTGATCTTTAAATTTATCGTTGCGGACGGTCGTGTAAAGTGTTTGACAAAGTTCATATTGTTTTGGATGTTGTATGATATTGAGAAAGGTTTTGGGAATTTTGAAATATAGAAGTTCTTTTAGAGTTTTAGAATCCAATTTGATTTACACCACTTACTGCATATGGTAGTTCACAATTCCTTTGGAAGTTGTTCTTGAGCTTCTATCAAATGGTTTGTGAGGAGTAAAGACAGGGGCTTGTTTGGAACATTACTAGATCGAGCAATTACTCATTGTTTGTAAGGGGGTTTTTATTGAATTTGGGAATCCAGTATAGGTGCGGTAGTTCAAATTTGTCCGCCCCATGACTTGGGATATTTAAATGTGTTTTTAAAAACTGAAGCATGATTTTTGAAGATTTCGTCTGTGAAAGAAAGCAGTAGGAGTGTAAGTACGACGTACCAATTTTTTTCATCCTTGACTATATTTGTGTTCAAATGATTATTGATGCGTATATATAATTTACTTCAATTCATGTAACAATAAAAAGTAATGATTTCCAAAATCTAGTTTCTTTTTGATATAAGAAAATATTCTAAAGCGGAAATAACTACATATCTTAAAAACTGAAAAATTCAATTTACTTTATCGAGTTACTAGTAAATATGGCAGATTTTTTGTATAAAATGAGATAGAAAAATAAAAAAAAATCCCCCCCCCACCCCCTACCCAGAGCTCAAACTGCAGATCCACCGGTCGAGTGCTTTACCAAGCTAGAAATCTTACGTAAGGGTGGCTCATATCGAAAGAGCGATACAAACTTTGATTTATTTATTTATTTTTTTGGAGGGGGGGGGGGGGCCATGTTTTCGGAATTGAATAAAGTTTTTTGTTTTCTTTGAAACTATGATATTGTATTAGAAGTCTAAAATACTTCTGAACCATAGTCGTCTTCCATCTTTCATTGACAAATTCGGCCGTGAGTTTGAATTGAAAAACACTATCGGACATTAAAGTTAAGGAATTATCATTTCTAATTAACAGGAACTAGATATTGCAAGTGGAATAATAACATGAAACTGGAAAATCTTCAACGGATTAGTTTAACACATTGTTGCTATCATTCTTAGTTTCAAAAGTTGCTCTTATATCAATGTTTATTATGTTAACCCAATTACATTTGAAGGTAGTACACAAAATAAGTGAAATATTCCTCTTTGTCCAAGTGTACTATACTTAGAAAGGGAAATAATTTGCTGATGAGGAGTTATGTATTTGGTATGCAGTGAATGCTGGCAAATAGTTGACATTTGCTCCAAAACACTGTCTTATCTAGTCCCTTTGATGTGTATTTTGCTGAATGCAATCGGATTATATACTATTTGAATTCTTATGAAAGACGTAACACTTCATGTGCGACATACTTGACTTCTGTTCATCCATAGTGACAGACCTATTTACATGCATTAAAGTGGTTGGAACGATGCGAGTTACTATGAACTTTTATCAATTAAATCAAGGTAATTTTCAAATGCTGAATTTATTGCCACAGTTATAAGAATTCGTACATAATAGCAGATTGATGCAGTTCTATAATCTGAAATGGCTGCCTCGTTTAATTAACAAAATTGAATTGATGCATTGCAATTTCAAGTGATTTGAAAGAAATTAGAATTTGAATTGCAAGCATAATCAATTCCACATTATATATCTTCAAAACAATGAAATCATATCCTTTACTCTAAAAATAAATCAATGGAATATTCTCCCAATTTTATTTCAATATTATTGTTAAACTGCCGCTAGTTTTTGCTCAAATTTTCTATGATCCTGGCCTGCTTTGTACTAAAATGATGTGACAGATTTCAGTATGTGAGTCATAATTAATGATTTTTAGTCACCCGAATATTTTTTTATTTTCGATATTTAACCCAATTCAATGATTAAGCTTCCTCTTTGAATGTTAAGATAATGGGCCTACGAATATTTATAGATAACTACCACTATTTCTAAGAGTTCTGAACTCCAACAAAAATGAAATAAAACAGCAAATATGAAAACAAAAATGGAATTTTGTCACCGAAATTAACTTTTTTGTAGAGGAGCTTATTTTGTGTTGAATTGCCACAGGATTCATATCCCAATTACGACACAAAATGTAATAAGATGGTGAGCGGCACTTCCTGATGTAATACTTCAAACGGAAAGCTGAGTTTACTTTGGAAGGAAGTCGAAGTATTATCCTTGAGGTTAAATAAATTTACATTGATTAACATATTTATCGGACTCGGGTCTTCGCACAATATCTTTTGCTTCAGCCTGTCGCATGGAATATTGCTGGCAATAAATCTGGTCATTATATCAACAAAATATTGGTTATCCACGATCTCCTTCTATATTTACATAGCTGCAATTACTACAGTTAATCTGATGTTTAGTAAATTTCAGGGGGCTATCCATCAATAGTTTTTTATCGTTGGTTTCGTTCTATCATCTATACTGGTTTATTTGTATGAATTATCAGATTTTTGCCGAGGAGATGATAGAAAAAAATCGTCTATTGAAAAAATATATAAATTTCTCAAGGGAGGAGTGAGTCTCTTTATCTAATTCATAACAGGAGAATCGCGAAGGTTTCAGCATGTAGTGTGCGTGTGGACATAAAGCTCGAGGAAAATCCCATGGGTTTCAATGTTTTAGGAGTTCTCAAGTAACATGAACTAACCAGGATAGATACCACAGTTTAGAAGGAAACATTGTGCATCATTTATCTAAATGTTCTGCGTGGGAAATAACCTCGGTGGAACGCGGGTTGAAATAGGTCCCGAGCTGACTCGCTTGTCGTAAGAGGCGTACTAAATGTGACGCGGTCCTTTGGATTTGACATCGCACAAATCGACGGTCATTCTGCGCGTGTCAACAACGCAGGTGTAGCACGATAAAGATTTCCACCCAGCTGAAAGCACCATAAGCGCCGGAGCCATAGACCATAAATGTTTTGCGCCCAGAACCGGGCATGGCACATGTGTCTCCACGTGGAAGTGAAATAGTCTCAAAGAGGGACGTTTAAAACAGTTACTATAACAAACAACTATAATAATATTTCAAAGCGTTAACATAATGTTACACCCAAATCTGACGAGTTGCACTAGGAAATTACGATGAATGTTGATGAACTTTTCCAAATACACAACAAACGTTCAGGGCAAGTTCATGGAACTCATTCATATAAAAAGCCCAAACACCACCACGATGGCCACTCTTTCGTCGCTTTTTTGCATACGTCAGGCAACAATTAGGCTCACATGTAACCATTCGCACAAAACTTTTAACTATTTATAGTTCCACTTAGAGTTTTTGAACAAAGGTTATAGTTAAGATCCAAAGTTAACGTCCAACACTTGGACTTTCTTCACACCATGAATACTAGGGCTGAATTGGCTTAATGGAATTATGGAGTTTGACCCATCACGGGCTCTTTTAACCACCGCGGATTACGAAAATCTTTCCTAATCTTTACCCGCCATCCTTAAGCTGAAATTCACTAACATAAAGGATAGATATCGTAAATTTATGCCTTTTGCCTCCTTCATTAGGACCAAAACAAACACCGACTGAAATTGCCACGAAAATTTACTCAATACTTGAGGTAAAATTTGTTATTGAAAAGGAATACACTTATGTAGAACAATAACATGTAAATTACCATACCAAACATTGTAGAATAAAATACATGTAAATTAAAAAACAAAACATGTATTGCAAAATTTACATTGTAAAGTACCAATTTAGAAAAAAGTATGATGAATAGACAATTCTATCTACGACAAAATTACAAATGTAAAGTATGTTTAAAAATCGTCCACCAACCTTGGCCTTACAGTCGTCGCATAAAACAACGTTAGGTACATAACTTACATTATAAAGGCACATTCTTCGTCCATAAAAAAGTTGCAGTTGTGTATTCCGCATATTTTCAATCAAACGTCTGCACCATGCATTTCCTTACAATATACTTCCACGATTGCATCCAAATCTCTTTTAAGAACTTGTAAGCAAATTCTGCAGTGCTAGAATTTACAAATCTTTACTTTTTCCACCAACATATTATTGGTCCTTCTTTCAACTAACGCCGCAGTTGATGTGTTTCATCTACATGTGGTGGTTGTTATTAGTTGAAATCATGATCTAAGATCTATACATGCATCTTAAAATGGTCCTAAAATGCATAGAACCTTCAAATTGGGGACAGAACTTTCATCGTCATTCATCAATGACGATTTCTCTTGGAAATTATGCCCAGGCGAGGGAAAAACATTGAAAAAAAAGAACATCTGATACCCTGGTTTCAGAATGGGAATATTAAAATTAAAATCCCTATTAGAATAAATACCAAAATTACGTTTTACCATATTATTCTATTCGTAAGTGATCAAAGAATTAGATAATCGAACTTTACGGAATGAAGAATAGAAATAATTGGTATATATATGGCTGTTTCTCTTAGTCTGATCAACAGTTTATTGTGTTTGTCCTAATTAGGCAATGGGAGTGGTATCTGTTTAATTACATTGGACAATTTCTTGGAGCGCGAGCCCAATACTGGCATTTTAGACTCGAAATTGAAATTAGCTCCAAAAAAATGCTTTGCCAGGGGTTAATCTCCCCAATGTCACATTTGCCATAATTGGAAACTGTAACTAGTTCAATCAGATCAAAATTATTCAATATCCATTACATTATCACGATATTCTTATAGACACAGTTTTAATATTTCCAGTCAATTGGGACGGACAACTATGGAATTACCGTTACTTTATACTGAGATTCCAAACTTTATAAAAACCCCCTCAACAAACAAGATATACATTTGCTGGATTTTATTATTATTGTGCCACCAAGCCGCCTGTCTTTACTCCTCAAGGAAAAGAGCAGGTATTTTGGATATTGGCCCCGCGTCCCAATTGAATGACATTTCTCAAAATTCTTTCATTTAGGTGTATGTTTCCATAAAAATTATTTTTAAAGTATGTATGATACATTGAGTTAATACTTATTATAATACATCCGTTAGATGGTTTTTTATAGTTTATGATAACCTCGTGTCATTTTGACGTTACTTTATACGACTCAGTGAATGAACAAGAAGGGCTAATCAGGACTCATTTTATCAAAATATCCATCTTATTTGCCATACTTGTTTCACATTTTATTAAACAAATATTTGGCACTTCGCGCTATTTACGTTGAGAAGTTTTGCGAAATATACTCTCCGAACTATTTAAGTTCAATTTTTTTAATGATCTTAAAAGCATGGCGGATACTCGATCTTAGCGACCGATAGGTGTGATTGTAGTTATTGTTATAAGTAAAATCATATAATTATACATGTATTTTGTATACATGTTTGTATTGTAGTTTTACCACTGTATTTGTTTACATGTTTGTATGGTAATTTACATGTATTTTGTTATAACATGTTTGTATCTTTTTATAAAAATTACTCAGTATTGAGTAAATTTTTTGGCAATTTCAGTCGGTGTTGTTTTCATCTAATAGAAGGAGATGGAAAAGATAAAATTATTATACTATTACATTCATTTTACCATTCAGCATTTGATTGGGTCACTATAATTTGGAATTAATATGGATCTGTTTTTTACTCGAAATCCGTATCTATCAGGAATCAAATTATGGAAGAAAAAATTAATAGAAAGCCTTTGATAAACTGTCGCGAAAAGAAAAAAGGGTCCGTGAAAAGAGTACAAAGGGCTATTGTAACGCAGAAAAATGTGTTTATTACGCTGTCAAAAAAATGGCACGTATTAATAAATGGTTAGGATTCGTTTTTCAAACTAAATTTTAGATTTTCCATTATTTTTACTGATAGGGTACACTTCGATATTTTCTCGTCCAGCAAAAATGGCGCCAGCCGAGTTCCAACGTTATTCTTTAGTCGATTTTTATACACATATTAGACACTCTTACAACTTCAACTCCAAGAGGAAAATGAAAATGGCAAAATTTTACACTTGAGATCTGAATATAGTGGATTTGCCCTGTTAAGATTCATAAATGAGGTCAGAAAATATCGATTTTGATTTGTTTTTTTATCCGATGAAGGTATCTTCCATATGGCACCTTTGATTTCCCTGCACTTCCGCTTTCGTCGAAGGTCCAGTGTTGCCCCTACACATCGATTTTTGTAGTGTTTCTTGGACTATGTTACGTCTCTGATACTTGTAGCTATCGCATTTTAATATGCTCGTAAAAACTATAGTTCTTGGAAGTACAATTTGCGTTTCCTTGAACAAATTTTTTCTATCAAGTTGACAACACATAGTTTTCAGCAGCCATTTGTTGGTATGACCCACTTTATCCAACAATTTGGAAAAGCTGTACATTATCTATGCAATGTATGGTATTCATTCCGTATTTAGCTAGCTTTTGTACCTGAAGGAGATGTGTGGAAGGAGGACGCAGGGATTTGGTAGTTATGTTTTGGGCACCGGTTCCGTATTGTTTCGACATATTGGAATAAAGAGTACGGTACCAAAACCCCTCGTATGTGTAGCCCGAACACAGTATTACCCAAAAAGATTGAGAAGGGGTATAATGTCTTTTTAGGTGGCGTTGCGTAGATGGCTAATTTCAAGAATGAAATTTTTGGATTAAGAAAGATATTATCACACATTTATTTAATTGTGCGGGATGAACAATTTAGTTTGGAACAATTAAATCAAGGAAAGGATCAATGAGGGGAAATGTGTTTAAAATGAAGAGCGTGGTATGTGTGTGTTATAAGATGTACCATTTCCGCGATTACAACATTTTAATAATCTTATTTGTGATTCAGACGCCTGTTAACTTCTCACCTTTTACTTTTAACTTTGTATGGAAATCTGAATACTTACGACACGAGGGATAGACACCAACTCAAACAAAGGGTCTATTAAATGTGAAAAGGCTTAATCTTATCTGTTAATGTTGGTTTTCTCAGTAGAGGAATTCTACCAGAAAGGAATGGAGATCGCGGCTAGTTCTCACCGTCTTAGGTCAAACCTCACGTATTCAGATACCTTTAATGTTGTAACTTTGACTTAGAGAAACAAGGGTAAATCATTATTGGATTGATATATACGCGAGATAATTTTTTTTACCGCGTGGTGTGAAGAAGGATAAGAAAGGATTGATAACTTGGATGATTTGTGCACTTGCAAATTTCTGGTATTTGGTTGTGTTTTTGGTCGTTCGACTATCTGACATAATTAAAGGGAACTTCTCAAACACTGATCTAGATGCGAAAATTCACATCGGGACACAATAGACAGATTACCAATGACTAGAATTATTAAACTGATCATCATAATTTGTAGTATTACATATTAACCTGTTTAAAACTTCCTTAATTGCATTTAGTACTTTGAAATAACAACCAGAAAGTATTAATTTTCTCATCTTTCATAAATGTCACCCGCAAATCAATATGCATGGCTAACTCTTTCCGAGGCGGCCCGAGGATTACTATATACCCCTAGTTTTCCACAAAAATCACCATAAGGTATGCTTTTACGGATCGCACACGCAGTAAAAAAACTGTTGTGTGCTAAGATTGTGATCAGGTGGCTAGGAGGAGTAAGCCATCCACGTGTTGATCGCACACCCGCCGTGAGCCCATAGTTCTTGATCAGGTAAACGGAAACAATCCGTAGTTCAATCAGTGGTGTGGGATAACGGTCCTAAAATGGTTATGGAAACCATCCAGACAGCATTTCTCAAATGGTCAGTCATATTGTTAAACTTAAATTGTTCGCCTATAACGGAACCATTAAAATACTGAAATGCTGCGCTTTAAACACGTGATCTTGTTGAACCCCTGCGACACAACTTGTCTGTAAGTTTAGCCATTGCCATCGATTCAAAATAACTGATAATACGACAGAACAAGCTTCTTGCAATATGCGTATCGATAAGTTTGAGAGATACACACACTATGGCAAGTGATGATGGGAATATTGGTACATAAATATGGGAGTTTGACCGATGGAGAAACGCTGAAAATATATCTCCGTGTTGTCATAAAGTTAGAGTAGTTGTTTGTCCGTTAATGGCAATGTTCATTAAAATTATTCACAAGTTGACGAACAGGACATGGAAGGATCTTGTTGGTGTTCCTTTATTTCTAAGTATCGTTCGGATATTATTGGAACTCGAACATATGAATGGGTATCATTTATTATTGACAGTAAAAACTCATTCAATATATCGACCGGTCAACAGGGGATGACTATACTCCTCCTAGGGGACTGATTCCCCACACTCTGGTGTGTCAGGGTCTGTGACCCTCCTGCCCCCAAACTCTTGTTTTTTGTATTTCTTTAGGACTTACAAGAGTTACTCCAGTGTTCGTATATCTTTTGCATTTTACATTGAAGTCGAATTAGGGCCCACCGTTAAGAAAAGTTTCTTCTTTTTCATGTAGAAGCTTTGAAATTAATTTTGCCTCATTAAAGATAATAAAAATAGCGTCAGCTCAATAAAGCGAGCACAGGTTCGTGCCATTGGGAATTCAACAGACTGTATATACTACAAACGGGACTATATATAATTCATCAACATGATTTATATGGCAAAAAAATTTCATGGTGGTTGTTAGCATGAGGAAAAAACGCGCTAATTTTTCCTAATTTTTCGGCATAAATATGTAAATTTCTCATTATGAATGACGTCACAAGAACATATTTACGCACTAATTTCCGCTATGCTATCATCAGGGCCATTGTCCTCATCAGGTTTTTCGTGAAAATATTAGTTATCTTATACAATGTTCAACATGGTATGATTGTTTT
>CAJDSM010047141.1:0-16699 GCA_903981925.1 Ostrea lurida | reverse complement strand
TTTTATTACTCGTACAAAGGCTAAAAAGTTCATTTTATCCAAATCATCATTAAGTTTGGTGAAGCCTACTGTTAATAGCTGATCTTTAACCAACCAATGTGTACGTGCATATTATTGCGTGTAAAATGACCAATAGTTGGCGTTATAAGCAATTTCTTGTTTGGAAACCAAATTGCGTGCAGAATCACTTCCGGTGTGACCAGGTTCGAGTTATAAATTTGCACTTGTGTATACTTTCAAAAACTGAATGGCAGCACTTTGTGATACCTTTCAAAAACTGATATGGCATTCTCACCATATTTCAGAAACTATCACTCCAGGTGGACTATCTTGAATAGTTTCAGCCCACATGCAGATTTCCACAGTCTCCCTTACTCCATTTCTTTTTTTAACACAATTTTGCACTGGTTAACTATTCCACCTCATTTTCAAGCTTTTTTTTTTTTACAGCTGAGTCGGCTACCCTCTACTACTAAAAAAGTCTTTCCTAAGCTTGCTTTCAGTGAGCAGCACTATAGCTACTGAAATCAAGCGCTTTCCTAGCCTCTTCTCCAGTGAGCACGTCGCTACTATACTACTAGAATATCAGCTTTCCTACTTTTTTCCAGTGAACCGGTCTGCATAACTACTAAATATAAGTTCTTTACCTATGTTTTTATCCCAGTTGAGCCGAATACACTATACTACTGTAAATAAGTCTTTCACTAGCTTTTTTTCTCCAGTGCAGCCGTTACTGGATACTACTTAGAATACCAGTCTCCTTAGCTTTTTCTCCAGTGAGCCAGCCATTATAACTTGAAATAAGGCTTCCTAGCCTTTTTCCAGTGAGGCCGTAAACATATACTACTAGAATTAAGTCTCATCTAGCTTTTTCCATTTGAACCTATATACTACTAAAATAAGTCTTCCTAGCTTTTTTTTCTCTCCAGTGAGCCGGTACTATACTACTGAAATAAGTCTTTCCTACTTTGTTCTCGCAGTAAGCCATACTTTACTACTTAGAAATAAGTCGTTTCAACTAAGCTTTTCCAGCTGACCGCAGCACCTATACTACTTGAATAAGTCTTTCCTAGCCTTCTTCCAGCTGAGCCGGTACGATCTACTAGAATAAGTCTTTCCTAGCTTTTTTTCCAGTGACCGGTACTATACTACCCTAAAATAAGTTCTTTCCTAGCTTTTTTTCTCCAGGAAGCCGGTACGTATACTACAAATAAGGTCTTTCCTAGCTTTTTTCCAGTGAGGCGACGTATACTACTGAAAAAAGTCTTTCCTAGCTTTTTTTCTCCAGTGAGGCCGGTAGTATACTACGAAAAAAAGTCTTCCTAGCTTTTTTCCAGTGAGCCGGTACTATACTACAAAAATAAGTCTTTCCTGGCTTTTTTCCAGTGAGCCGGCTAATACGAAAAATAAATGCCTTTCCTAGCTTCTTTCCAGTGAGCCGGTACAATAAACGAAATAAGCTCTCTTTCCTAGCTTTCCAGTGAGCAGTAATCGTACACAGTGATTTTCCTATATTTTAATGAAGATATTTACCTTAGTTCATTAGTGGAAATAGAGTGAATAAAATTAATTCTTCTTACTTCTGAATTATAATATCTAGATTTTTATATGAAATCTTAAATCAAAAATCTTAACATTAGCCTAATTATTCTTCAACCCATCCCTTAACTGACAAACATGGCAGTGCCTCGACAGCTCCTAGAGTTTAAGGCTTTAGAGCTAGCTATACCATCAAAATAATTTTTGGTGCACAAAAAGGGAACTGGCTGGGTCATCCTTGCCCCCTCTTAACCCGACCTCAATGAGCGTCGACGAATCAGTTTCTATATCTGACGATTAATAGTAGCCGTCTCAAATTACTGTAATCTCAATTTGCTTCTGTCATTTTTCACGGCTTATCCAGTGCCCCACATTCATCATCTCGCCGTCCGCACGAACACGTCTACGTAATAGACAAGAGCTGTCACTCGCATTACAGCGGTAGTACCGCACCGTACGGTGTAAGTGCGCCACTAACCTGCCACCTCTCTAATATCATCACTAGTGCTCTCGACTGATACATAATAGTCTTAGTACGCACTGTCTCCACCTAACTGTAATAGTTCGTCCTCCAGTAGGGCCGTGTGATACAAATAATAATAGTACTAAAGGACTATTTCAAGTATCATCAATGTGAACTCCTTTTCCCGATAAGAGAGGAAAATGCTACTTTGTCAGGGTAGTTTTCACACGATTTTCTTTCTTCCACCTCTGCTACAATACTTAAAATATTCTATTCAACCTGAGCTAACGGCAAACTTAGACATTACGGGACGACTTCAGCTTAATCCATCGTCAAAATTCCCTTATTTTTGTAGCAAACGTTCCATTGTATAACTGATCGAAAAGCAAGGCCTTGTTGCTACTTAGTCCAATAGTATTTGCAAAGCGTTAGGAATATGTATATGTTACTGCCATATGGCGGTAAAAATCAGAAATGTCACTTAGGTGTACTCAGGTACTAAAAGCAGTCACACCATTTATTCTATTAATGCCGTTTGGTCCCTTACTTGTTAGTTAATGTCCATGAGGAAACTATTTCCTACATCCATTTCGTCAATAACTTTTACACTTAAAGCACTCGGCGCCCCCAAACCGAGCTTTCTTTGTTCTGGAAAAGCTGTTATAAAAAAGAATTTATTCTCTAAAGATCCATGTTGGGTAGATCATCCCGTGGTTATTACCCATATTGTGTTATGATAATCCCACCCTCAGGTAACGTGTTCGGCTCTAGTTTTTGGATATTCTACGCTATCGACCCAATGGCTCCCATTTTTTAAATCCAAACCACCCTGTTATAGAGTGTTCTATAAATGTTCAATTTTTCAAATTATATTTTTCATTTAATTCAACGTTTTGCCGTAATTCTGACATATTTAACTACATACATAGATAAAAGGAAACTGACAGTTTTTATGGCTCTTTAGTTGCTTGCAAGATTTTATGTCGATTATAAAATTTGTCTTTTTCAATTGTGCGTTTTATCGCTATTGAACGTAACAACCAATAATTTCTAACGACAGTGCGCTATTTAGGTTACTTTCGTGTCTTGCTGACGTTTATCTAATGAGCAATGATACGGCAACAACCTTGTCACAGAGACAATGCTGACGTCATTGCGGTCAAGATAATCTTGGAAAATTAAGCTGTACGAAATTACTGAATCTGCCAATACAATTCGACGTATTTTAAATTTAAATTCATATCTTTCAATTTACTTTGCTAACAATTTATATTAGATGTATTGGTATTATTTGTATTTACTGACTGCCTCTGGCTTTTGGTTACATGGTTTTTGTATTCCCATGAACTAATGTTTCTTGATTTGTACTAATAATTTATATTTCAACATCATATTTTTCGACATGTAGGAGAGAGAAGTTAGAGAGAGATCGGAGAGGTGAGAGATGAGTGAGAATGATAGAGGGTAGAATTGAGATGAGTGAGGATGGAGAGATGAAGATCGTTTCTGCCCAGGCCAGCGCCAGCCCATTTCTTTACCATCTACTATACATATATATTTCAATCACCAAACTTTCAATCTTGGACCTTATCTTATGCAAAATCATTCGAATACTAGATTGCGTTACACAATAAACCCTTGAAACATCAGAAAACTCAAATGTTGATTATATTAGAAATCTTGTCTGTATCCTCGCCAATGCTAAATGTGAAGGATATATAAGTGATTTTGTGACTACGACTTGGCTTTTGATTTTTGTTTTTATGAGAGCCCGAAAAAAAAACATCCGATTATGGGATCTTAAAAGCGACGAAATACATTCTACTTATAGCTGATTCCCAACACTAAAGAGGACTCCCTGCTTTTTCTGTTTAAGTTTTACAGTTAAATCGATAGATGTAAATACTTTTAGTTTTCACTCCGCTACTGTCGTGCTGCCTTTTAAACTTCCACATTATTTTGTCTACTTTTCTTGCAAATACTCACTTGATTAGATTGGTAATTGCTTATTTATCCATGCATAAGTGTGCAGGTCAATTAAACATATCTTTTTTTGAAATATCATGTATTAAACAAAAGGAATTCTTAAATGTTCACCACTTTTTTTGGCTATTATAAAGATGTTGCAAATTCGATATTATAAGCAACTATATCTGGAGCAATTATTTATGCACATAATTCTAAAGCTTTGTTTATCTTCAGATTTAAACTGACAAAATATATAAATTTGGTCCAGCCTCTGCTCTATAATTAAAGTTTTGATATTTCCACCACATAATGAGATTTTTGTAGTTTAAGCAATTCTTCTTACGCTCTATATTTTCCAGTGATTGTCTTGGGACATTAGAGTTTTAGACGTACACCAATGCGAGAAAGGTTCCTCATAGGATTTTACCATTACACTGATAATACTATCACACATAGGTAACTATACATTGTAGAACAGATAGAATGAAATTCAGTATGATGAATTGTCAACTTAAAATTTTTACATTCTCAGCAGCTTCATAAGCGTATATTTTCAGCATTCTCTGCTTTTTTTGTCACCAACGATTGAACTTAAAACTTAGGCTTTTTGCAATAGTAGACAACATTTTTGTTCAATTAAAAAACGGAACATCGAAATGTAACATTATCCTAGTGGAGCCAGTCATTAAAAATGACTTTTACTAATGCGATATTCTGATTCTACGCACAGTACTCTGAAGTTGATAAATATGATATCTTAAAGAGCTGGAGTTTCCACCCTGACATCATCAATTCAATTACGGATATCAGGTCTAATGGAATTCCCATGGCACCAATTTTGCTCCTTTATGGCTGACATGTCTTGTATGCTCATGAAGAAAAAAAATTATAAGAAAAACACGGAAACATTGTTTATCTGTATTTAACTCAACATTTATATACAATTTATATCGATAAATTACATGTATTAACAATCTTAATTTATTTGTTGCTTTGACTTGTGATTCATAGTTGACTTCAAAATGAAAGCCCACGGGCTTACACATCTATTTCATATCTGATGTTTTATGTAAAATATGTGATACATGTAACGTTAAACAACACACAACTCAATTTTTCAAAACAAAACGAATGATATGAATTACTTAACGTTAACGTGGCAATCTATATTACCCATATTCATTTCACTGCTTCTTTTGTCTCAACTGGATTTGATCACGGGAGCCAAGTTTTCCATATAATCAATTGATACAAGTTTATTACCAACATTCCAATCCAAAAGGACGCACTCAAAACGGAGGCTTCACGGCGGATGTATGGTAAACAGAATGTTTACTCCTAGTCACCTCTGATCCTACATGTACCTCTGGTGTTCCAAGGAGTCCACGTTTTCTCAATGGTTGGATTCTGTGCTTGATCAAGATGTAGGGGCCAATTGTTACGTTTGTCGAAAGGGATGCTTACTCCTCCATGACCTCATGACATTCCTGTACAACCATCTAAGCTGTGATTGCTTCAACTCTTTTTAATTTTGGTTTTGTTTACAGATTTATGAAAATTCATCAATGTTTGTAATCTTCGCCATTTTAATGATTATTAATGTACCATTTCATACAAGACCCCCTTTCATGCTCGTCCCATCATCTAAGAAATTCAAAGTAAGTAGTGAGTGATATCTTTTGCTAGAAAGGGTGTAAAACAAACAAAACTATACACATGTGAGGAAGATGACGTATTTTCAACAAAGGAGCCAATTAAACTTACACTGAGACTTAAACACATAATTTCACGTGATTTTAGGGTAGAAATTCCTATAATGCTTGTTTGAACTATAGGATATACATGTAACCCTTTTTTCCTCTAGATACCAGTATTGCTGAGGAATAAGGAAGATTTATTTTTCAGTATTTGTGTCGAATAGTACACAATGGGCTATCCGTTTTACAATTTGGAAGAAACTCAAAAAGTCCCACATGCATGGATATACACCCAGCTTACGCACTAAATATTCAGGAGTACATCAAACAATCTAAAACGTCATAATACAAGACCCATTTATCCCCCGCGCATCATTCTGAATCCCTAGTCTCGTGAAAATCTCTACAACAGTATAACTAAAGACAGTATTTATATTCTTTGCATTTATTGTAAAATCACGCTACAACTAGATTGATTTCCTGACCTTTAAATCATGTATGTACTAATTCGATATAATGAATTACGATTAAACGAATCAAAGTTGTTCAGCTGTTCTTCACCAGTACTTCGCTATAAACGTGTTTTACTGTATAATTTATACAGCTGCATCTGGAACCTTAACCTTTTGACAAAAGAGGTCATGTCTTTTCTTAAGATTCGTTGGAGTTCATTATAGCTAAGCACTCTAATTTGTTTAGTTATAAAGCAGACATTTTAAAGTTTTGACTAAGAGTAATGACCACGAAATGCTTCCCTATATCCCTAGACATGGTGCATCCTCTGGACATGCGTAACAAATAACGAACGATACACACCGAAAGGCGACTGGAACATGCTTTAGGTGTTCGATAACTATCCTTGTCCTAACCCAACCCTGGACTGGAAGCACCATACCCCTGGTCTGGAAGCACCACACCCCTGGACCGGATGCACAACACCCCTGTATTAGACCAACCACACCCCTGGACTGGATCAACCACGTCCCTGGAGTGTCTATTTCTTTAGAACTAGCCTGAATGTTCGTGATGAATTTGTCCGTCGTTGGTCGCATCATCTTCATGCCAATGAGGTGCTGACAAAAAAAATAAGCTGCGCGCGGCACTAATTTTTGGAACCAATAATTCGGTCTAGACTATCACCATTTTCCTTCTGGGTGGGTATTATAAAGTACAAAATCATTGTAATAATATCCCTTTCTCTCACAAAATGTACGTTTAGATATAGTATAGGTCTTATGATAATTACATTGAGTTCGGAGTACACTGAGGGCACCGCGATATTCTAAAGATAAATAAACATTACAGAGACTGACGATAAACATCGTCATATCTACTGATCTTTCATTTCGCAGAGATCACTTTATGGAGGAAAACTTTTATAACATAGATACCTTTGAAACGAATTTAACAAGATTTAAACTGCTGTCAACATTTAAATTGGTAACACCTAATTGGAACACACCAGAGTTTTTGGGTCAAGAGAGCGTAAAATACTCTTGCTCAAGTGCAAATGACTTCAAAACCAAGTCATAAAATGCTTATCTCTATCATTATTGAACAATGACGGATGACACGTGACGATATCGCTCAACAAAGCTGTACAATTTTCAAAGAAGAAAAAAAAATCAGTCAGTACAGTTTTTCTAAAATTTTGCGAAATTGCTGTTTTTGTTGTCTGAAAATTAGCAGACAAAGTAGTGATCAACCAAATATAAAAGCAAAACGTGTCATCTGATTGGGATAACAAAGCAATAATAAAAATTTGAAACGCGCATTTAGAGAACAGTGAACGCGTTGCCTTTTTGCGTCCTGGGTCGCAAACGCACAGGCAACTTTTCCTAACGCTCTATGCTTTGCTGTAACGTTGTTTGTGAGAAAAATAAATGTGAAAAAAATAAGCAGTTGCCTAAGTAATATTCAAAAAAAACTGCAAAAACTAAAAAATATACCTGTAATTTCATTTTCATTCCGAGACTGATAAAACTAACCTATCTGTCAAAGAGATAACTGTTAGTCACAATTTAGCTTTGGTTAATATTTAAAAAAATGTTCACGATCATAATTTATCGAAAAACTCAGAATTCCAAAGGATTTTATTTCTAGTTTAGTTTGTTTAAATCCTTGGTTTTTTTTGTTTTTTTTTTTGGTGTGTTGCAAAACGATAATTGTAAAAGTCCATTTTTGTTTCATAGGCATTTTTGGCCTCAACAATACTGTTTGTACAATACTTAATTATGTTCCCCAAACAAAGTTTGGAACATATTGTTTTTACTCTTTTCTTATTATTATTCTTCTTCTTCTTCTTCTTCTTCTTATTCTCCGTACTTTTTTTGTCCGAAGTGGTTCTCAGAACCTGTACATGGATCGATATGAACCTTTTTAGATGATGGTATATCATTGAAGTGTTCGGAACGATAGTCATTTTCTGAAAATGCATGCACGTGCATGCACGTGCATTGCATTTTTGGCTTCCTAAACTTTGGAATCAGTCTAACTTTTTTATTCTTCAATGAAATCATTTGATATCACAAGGTAGGTAGAACTTGAGACCTTAATTGATTGGTATGATCAAAATTTCGAATTTGCACGTGCGTGCACGTGTGCTGCATTTTGATTGGATAATACAAAATCGCCTGTAACTTTGTCATAAATAAAGATAATGAAATGATATTCACAGCATAGGTAGACAGTATAAAGTTTTACACAGTGATGTAATAAAAATTGCAAAACGCGCATGCGCATGCACGTGCATCGTCTTTAAAGTCCAATTCTTCGATTGACCATAACGTTTTTGTTTCTTGTTGAAATCATTTGAAATTGATATTGTGAGTACATCTTGATGGTCTTAATAGAGGGTTATAGTCAAAATTCCATTTCAGCACGTGCATGCGCGTGTGCTGAATTCTGATTGGACGATTTTGAAATTGCCGTAAACTTTCTTAAAAATGATCCAAACCAATATCATAATTTAATACTGGTAGTTATATCATTGAAACGTCTTTTGAATGGTATCAAAAGTAATACTCTATCGTACTCACGTACGCGTGTGTGCACGTGCATTACTTTTTCGTCATTTCTCGGATACTAAATGGCCATAACTTTCGAATTAAAGACTGAAATCAATTCAAATTTTTACTGTAGGTTTATGAATGAGTGCCTAAAGAATGGTGTCAAGAAAAATTTTTATATAATTCGCGTGCGCGTGAATGCGCGTGCATTGTAATTTCTGATGTCTAAATTGTATTACTACTCTATGATATCTTCCATTTGAATGAATAGCTTTGAAATGTTTATTTCAGATATGGTATTGGGACTCTTTTTAATTGGTGATGTCAAATCATTATCCCGCACACGCCGCCACGTGCGCTGAAATCTGATTGGATGATATTCGTATGTGCATATATATCTCTCTTTAATGAGCTTTTTGGAATTAAATTTTGATCATAGTATATGCTGCAAAATCTACAAGGGGATTATTATAAATTGTGGAAAATGTGAGCGCATGTGTGTATATGCACGTGCAATTTTCATATATAATATTCGGGCTCTCTGTTCCATGTCTTTACTGAACGTTAGAAAGTGTGTGTCATGTACAAAGATTGGTATGGTAAAATCGCTTGCATTAAAACAAAATGACACCACGCTGAAGGGGAATGGTTTGGGGAACATCCGTAACGTCCCCGTTACAATTAGTACTAGTTTCATTGTTCTGACCAAGGATCTAAGATTTTTTTACAATTTATAATGGATCGAAGAAGAACAAGTTATTGCTTTTTTCATGTACAAGGGTATTTTCACTTTTCCCTGGTACTTCAGCATACCATTCATTCTTTGTGCATTATATACAACAATGACATTGGTCACACGATTTTGAATATTTCTCCATTATTTTCCTCAATACACGAATGTTCGTTCGTAATGTCTATGTTCCTGCTTGTGCTTTCTACTCCACTCACCAGTGCATTAAGGGGAAGACGTACATAGAAGGAGGGAGATATTTGTGATAAAAAAAATTATGTTACTCATAGACATGCATGTATGATGAGGAAAATCAGTTTTTACCTAATTTCTTTTATTTCTATACAAGTTCCTAATTCCATTTTTAAATCTCTATATAGCTTGCAAAGTTTCTGTGTTGTATCTCATAGGTAACGTCACTTTTAAGCACCTTACATGTATGTCTCGAAGAGCGAGAACGATTTTCGAAGCGACGTGGAACTTCAACACAAATCTCCTAAAACGTATACTTTGACTTTTGAAAATCCTCATTATAAACCAACAAGCCATTAACTCGCAAAATCCGATTTCGATACTCCATCCAAAGTGAAGAATATAAAGTATCAGTTCACTAGGTATTACTGGGTATTCGTTGAAACCTAGCCTGAATCCCCCATTACATCTTCCGTCACCCGCCGTCACCACATCCCTTAATAAATAAGGATTTTGCAGGGGGGGGGGGGGGGGGAAATCTTGACATTCGTGTCCTTATACAGTGACCCTTCAAATCCGACATGCATTTTGAAACATTTTTTTGTCGGAATATACAGTGTGTTGGAATGAACAGTGTACAAACAAATAAAAAAAATGGACTTATGAGTACTTTGTGTAAGGTTATAGGTCAAAATATTTAAAACAAAATGTTTTTCCGACGGCGAGCCAGATTAGAAGGGTCGGAGTGTTCAGTGTTACGGATTATACAGGTTCCTACTGTATCTATAATCCAATTAATGCGTTGATAGAAACGCATGTGTGACCACAGCTAAAACACCACTGAAATCTCGAGTTATTTTATACAGTGTCAAACACGGAACATGTACATGTATACACCCATTTCTCTAGAATACAGTTTTCCATAAAAGTTTGTCCATGAGTTTCTCGATTTTTATCGCGAAAGGTACAAAACTACTGCTGCTGAAATTCCAAATTAAATTATGAAGAGGTTCGTTTGTCGTTACATTGTTGTCGACAGTAAGCGCTCACTCTTGAACACCCCTTGATGAATACATGCTCTTCAGTTTTGTCCGCTCCCTCAGTTTCCATTGGTGGTATTTATCATGATTCTTACACAACCATTCTTCGCCGGTTTTGGGAATTTTTCCCAGTTCACTCATTGTTCGCTTTAATTCCTGTTCCTCTTTCAGAGATGTCCGTCTGCTTTGATCGAGCTCTCTCTCGTAAACTAACGTTTTTTCTCGCAGAAGGTTCGATTGTCCGTTATTCTGGATCCTAGTTTTCATGGCTCTGTCCACACTAAGAGGATCGATCATAGGGGCACCTTTCGACCCCACCATCTTACGTTTTGACTGGTATACACTCATCTTATCGTGTATCCCTTGTGCCCAAAATACATAAAATGTATGATTTCTGTAAATATCGGGTAGAGCTGCAAATTTAAATTATCCTCCCTGAAGCAGTGATTGACCCGTTTCCTATGAAATTTCCTAATGAAGCCTTATCAATTCTGAAACTACTTTTAAATTTGACATACATCTCGTGTAAGCGAAAACAAAATGTTCAAAATCCATTTAAACCCTTAAAACAAAGAAGGAGGCTAATTGAATTCACCATCGTCGTTACGTTTCAAATGATAACTTGCTGATAAAACCCAAGCTACATTAAAATAGTCTAATGCAAGCTAATTCAAACTGAAATCATGTTGTTTTTCCTTATCTATTAAACACTTATCATACTGACTGTGTGGTGGGCATAAACATGGTGATATTATCATTTTGTCTCTGAGCAAAATCATCCACATTTTTATATCGTGTGTAATTTCATATTATTCAATTTCCCACATTCATGTAGTAATATTCCATTATCACTTGCATACGGTGTATATGCATCACAAGCAATACGAAACGCAGAAGCATATGCTGCGTATAATCAATTTCTAAACCGAGACAAGACAAATAAGCTGATGCCATCACCGTTTCTATTTTAAAGTCAGCATTTACCAAATTCTGTTGTTATATTAAACCCTGTTAGAACACACATAGGGGGTTACAGCGTGTGGGAACTTCCACAAGGGCGGGTCCAGTAAGGGCGTAATGGGCGTACGCCCCCCCCCCCTTTAAAAAATATCGTTATAAATCTGCTAGTATTGTATTGAATGATGGCAATTATCAATATTCATATAATTTAAACACATACTCAGATTTCTTTTTATACTGATTCCCCAATTTGATGGGTCATCATCAACCGTAAAATTTTTCGTTTCTCGGAGTCCGGCGTGTTCGACTGCGATTTTGTATCCATTGTTATTGATGTGATAAAGAATTTCGCAAAGATGTCGATGTCCAAAACAAAACGTCAAAAGACCTTAAAATCGTTATCAGGTGTCTTAGACAACCTTTTTAACAACCACAAACGGTAAGTAAAATCTATATAATACATGAATTTTGGTTGTTTTGTGTGACACTAACTTCGATTCCCCATTAGCCATTCTAAATATACCGGGGGGGTGTATATTACTATATATACGATATACTGGGTATATTCTGACAAAAGGGGTTGTATTTTCAGCTAAATTGTCTAAACTGGGGTAATTTTTTACGCGTTTGCCTTGGAAGGGGTCACTCAGATTTTACTATTGATATCCAGAACGGGGTTCCAAACCTATGATTGCGTTGGATATAAACTGCAATTTTATACGTGTGCATGCAAAACAAATCTTGTAGAGTGGTATTAAATACAGCACAAATAATCATTTTCGTCGGTCGTCCATCCCGGTGGTTTTAATACCGGATACACGTTTTTAACATTTGCAACAGTTCAAGTGTAGTTGTTTAGTATTAATATTGAATCCATGTTTAGCAAAATCTACGAACTATTTTGTTGAGAAATTACAGTTTTATATTACACTATTGCCATCCCCTTATGCGTGGTGAGGTATGACGTTGTATATGTTCATTTTAGGTTTTGCGTCAAGGTACATGTATTTACTAGAATATGTATATTCCACATTAAAGCAATCTCAGAACGAAAGAACTTTATTCTTCAGTGTTTATTTGAAATCAGGAGCTTCTGGCGTTCCCCATGGACCCTTAACCGTAATCACGCCTCTTCGTTCATAAAATCCTGGCCTAGGTATTGAAATGTTAAGTAACTCCTTATACCCTTGAGTTTTGGAATTTCTCGTTATTGGTCTACATGCTGTTAAGAATCCATCCAATAATAGACAATTAATGGAGAGAACTCGGCATAAAAAAATGTCACACCCTGACACTTTAACTATAAAATTACATGCTCCAGTCAGGAACCGTACATTAGTGCAATTTTCTATATTTTTATGTTTTTAAGCCAAAAAAAAGTCCCCAAAAAATTTCGCCTCGCTTCGCTCGGCGAAATATTTTATTCTACGCCCCCCCCCCTTCAAATAATCCTGGACACGCCCCTGAGGTACGCCAACTTTATCATTTACAGAAGTTAGTTAGATATAATTTCCTTTAAAACAACAGGATTGTCTATTGATAGAATATTACAAATTCTCTGTGGGGCTGGCCAGTGGCAGTGAATAATGTCAAGCCGAGTTTTAGTCAATATGGTACAAATGTACATACCCCCCCCCTTCTTTTCTCCCCCAGTTCCATGTGACTTAAAAACTGGTCCAGTACCCCTTATATTAAGTAGATTCCTTTCACATTCTGAAAACGGACATTACCAAGTCCATGGAGCAATAAAATTTGGTCCAATTTGTCACATAAATTAATTATGTGGCCTAAATGCAAGTGTTCAGGTGACGTTCATAAGAAGGGGTATTTTGCTAAATGCGGAACGAAACGGAAAATGATTTTAAAGCTTATTATGGACAAGGAAATTAGAAATTACAAATGGGAATGGAGTAGTCATTCCAGAACATCTGCGTTTCATATTACTCATGTGTAAGTTTTGAAATGTGAGAAATATATAAAGTGAGCACGCTTATGGGTACCTTCTCCTTTTTCCGATTTTGTCATTTTCTTGACGCCCCTCTTCACTCCTGATTTTGACAATTTATGTTTGTAAATTAAATGAATATCATAACTATGAATATACACTGACCTTTCAAATTTTGTTAACTTTACTCTGGGGCATCACTTCCGAGAGATTTGTGTAGTTTAATCTACCATGAATATCCCCCTAACCCCAACCCCACCCCACACGCCTCACCACACCAACAAAATATTGAAAACGATGGAATAAATAAATCTTTTAGTTATGTATTTTTTGAAAACAATATGAAATGGAACTTTGATTTGAACGCTACACTCGGTTATAATATACTTGAACATTTATTTATCACGTCGAACATTTCTAAAAGCGAGTGATTTCCGAATATGACGCAAAAAGGTTTTGCCTCATTTTGGGGTCAAATTTAGTAAAGTGGATGTACATGTATCACGAACTGGTTGACCCTAAAAAAAAAAATCTAAAAAAAAACAACAAACCCGAAAAATATTGGATTAACTGGAAGGAAAGAGTAATCTAACAATACCCCCCCCCCCCCCCCCCCCCCCCAAAGAAACTGGAAACTGAGGTTTTTTGATCCTAGTGAGAGGAATATCAAATTTATTTCTGTTTAGTATGAAGAGAATTATGTTAATGGAATTAAAAGGTCATTTCGTTATGATAAAATGACGTATCATGTTAGATGTACATTGTGAGTAATGTATTTAGATAAGTCATAAGTCCTACCTATTGATATATATTATAGGATTGTAGTGCTGCGGACACTAAGTCTCTGTTTGGTAAATAAGGTAAAAAAAAAAAAAGATGACATTTAAATCGAAGACAATAAGTTTACATAGTAACTTTTGAACTTGAAAAGATCAGATTCTTCAATTATTTCTATACATACTAAAACTGTCAAGGCGTAAGGACTATTTTTCCTCAAGGGGGGGGGGGGGGGCAAGCTTCTTAATAGTGTGACAAGCCCCCCAAAAAATTATATATAAAAAGCATAATAAGCAGCACACTGAAAGGGGGGGGGGACTTCCTAAATAGATGTGACAAGCAAAATAAAAAAGGGGTGTATAATTGAGTTATAAAAGGAGTTTCCTATACGGTCGTTAATATATAAACCCCTTTTTTGCCTAAACCACTTAATACAATTACTTAGTTTGAAAAATTTAATTATCTTTCGAAATTCCATGTATGAGAAATTTATGATTCCAAAATGGCAGCTGTGGAATAAATTATATTTTGAAGAAAAATGGTAAAATAAAAAAGCAAATTGTAATTTATTTTTATTTTCCTCTGTAGCTATTCAATGTATTAAGATTTATATATTTCAGTGAGAAAATACATTGATGTATGAGTGGTGGGAGTGAGTGAAAAAAATGTGATGCATTGTAATTATATATATATTATAATTATAATATATATATATATATATATATATATATATATATATATATATATATATATATATAATATATAAATATATTATATAATATATATATTTTAAAATATGCACAAAATAAATCAATTATTAAAATATAAAAAAGGGGGGGGGGGATATAGAACACTGAAAGTGGGGGGGGGGGGGGGCGAAAACTTCTAAAACCACTAAATGGGGGGGGGGGGGGACTTCTTAATATGTGACATGTAGCAGAAAAAAAAGTTACTTGAAAAAGGGGGAGGGGCAAAAAAATATACTCCCCCCCCACCCCATCCAGCTCCTACGCCCATGCTGTCATGTTGTGTGATTTAAAGAGTTTTTGCTCCGGAAGAGGGGGTGTTTGTGTTACAAACCTTGTGAGTTCTTATTCCCCGGAAGTAGTCGCTTGCTCTTAACAATTATTCAACCATGGCCAGAATTTTCAAGACATTCTTACATGTAAATCTTATACAAGCATATTGATTTACCCTTTAATTCATGCTGTAGAATTCAAAATATTAAGAATAATTTCAACAGCTTGTAAACAAAATTCCTAATATTCTGAATTCGATTAAATGACCCCCCCCCGATTTTTGTTATTTTTTGAACTTAGCAATAATCCTATCATTTTAAGGATTTCGTTCGTTGTTCGTTCAGCGTTTTAACAATACATCGTCTTAAAAATTTCGTTTCATGAGAAATAACGACAATCTTGAATACGGAACAGTGCGTTTGACGAATTTTCTCTATTTATGCCCGTGGGGGCGTCCAGATTAGATAAGTCCCCAGCATCCCCTTGAGGGTTGGTCCACCGTAAGAGGCGATTCCTTTCTCCCTACAGTAGGTCAATGTCTCCTACGTCGAGTGCGACGTTAAGGCGTTAAATAATCAATCTTCTGTAATTTATTTATATTCAAAGTGTTCCTCTCTCTCTTTCTTTTAATGTCAATATCAAAAAATATAATTTACCTATCAAGAAAACTTCAATATAAAAATTAAAAAAATTGTTACAGATTCTATATGTCATTATAAAATACTACCCATGTCCTATGCTATTCAATGTTTACCCTAGATTGAATATAAACATGTTTATTTTTTAATTTCTTTGCTTGGCAAATTTACAGAAAGATAAATGTATTTATTTTATATAATAAAAATTTCTTAAGGGGAAGTAATTCCATAAAATTACAACGAATCGACCTTCCTCAAATTGCCCATATCTAAAACACTGGACCAAAGGAAACTGGCCACTATTCACTTTTGTCTCAACTTACACTTTCCAGTATATATTCATTTCCCCCTCAAATTCACAAGCGCGTTGGGTCCTATAACTCAATAGGGAAATTTGAAGTATGTATCTTGATTTGATGGCTGTATTTGAATATTGAATCTTGAATACTTAGGATTTCGACTATTGAATTTCGCAATTTTTGGATTTTTGAATTTATGATGTCGGAAATGGCAACTTCTGGGCTTATTACGGGATTAAAAACAAAAAAACTTGCCGTTTCCTTCAACCTTACTTAGTAGGTATAAGACGATGCTTAATCAATAACAATCATTAATTTTCCATAATATATGTCCATTTATAATATCCTGACGAACTCAAATAAAGGACACCACGGAATTGACAGATGTGCTTCATATTTGGATTATTTTAACCTTAATATGTAA
>CAJDSM010047132.1:0-14025 GCA_903981925.1 Ostrea lurida | reverse complement strand
CAAACCTTTTGTATATGCATTTATGTTCAAACCAGGAGGCGATGTAGCTTATGAGTGAATTAAAAATTAACAAGAGCAATGGAAACAGTACATAATACATCCATCAAGCTTAAAGAGTACATAAAGACTATCAATTCTTATGCTAAGCAGTTTTATTCTTAAAGCCATGCCCCAGCCGGTATCAGACCTCTACATGTACTACAAGTCTGAGGCAAACAGATTGTAATCATCAAATTGCCAGCTGCAAAGATCCTATGTATGGATTTCTACTTTTCAACTACTAGACCTAGGTCATGGAATTGTAATTCAGTTTAAGAAACATTCATAGCATACATATATTCAAATCAATACTCTGTCCTGGGGATTATGAAATTTACAATACTAATATNGCAGTTGTAGAGAAGAAAAATTTTGAAAATTAGTCACTTTTTGGCCTTCTAGGTGTAAGAATCCTGAAATTTACAATTTTAATATGTCTCCCTTGTCCTAAAGATACTTCATACTAAATGGCAGACGAAGACNGAAGAAAATTTTTGAAAATTAGTCACTTTTTGGCCCTCCAGGTGTAAGAATCCTGAAATTTAAATGAGTGAACTCAGGTGACCTAAAAATCTTAAGTCGAAATTTTTTTCCTGATTAGAAAAACTGGCAACTGAGCTAGAGTTGCTGCATGAACCGGTTTGAATAATTATACTAATCATGAGGATGCTTGCAAATTATTTCAACAAATCGTATCTACAACCTGCAGTTTAGCCGACTCANGATGCTTGCAAATTATTTCAACAAATCGTATTTACAACCTGCAGATTAGCCGACTTGTCTGGTGCAGCCAGGGATCTGGTTTTAGGATCATAAATTGCAGATCTTTCATCGAGCCTTGAAAGTAACTGAAACATAAAATTTAATCCACATGCATTGTGTCTCAAAATTTTAAAGACTCTATATAAAATATTACAATATGAAGTGGAAATAAAGACAGTTACAGAAGTTCCATGTCTCCCGGATGCGACCCAATTGTCTACAAACGATACCAGAGTTTCATAATTTTTCATTAATTACTGTAGATTCCTTATTTTACGCGAGTACTTTAGATCGCGAGTTGACTCTAACACATCTAATCACAAGAACATAATTTCACGATTGAAGTGTTAATGAAGAGCGTTTACATGTATTTTAGAACCATTAAAATAGAAGCAAATAATTTTATTTCACGATCGATGCTCCTCGCGAAATTATGTGATAATAAATTACTCGCGTTTTACTAGGAATTTACAGTACCAATATTTGTTGTTGTTGTTGATGAGTTCACAAAGTACAGAGTATGCTTATAAATGAAATATGACATGTCTTCCACACAGTTATGTATCAAAGGAATTATTTGTTTCCTATAAATCCTCGATCAGAAGTTTGATGCCCAGGAAAAAAAATGATGAAACCACAATATAATTTTTAAAAGTTTTTAAAGAAATGTGGCACAATGTTTCACTCTAAACTACATGCGAGACACATCTGGACACTTTAGGATTAAAACTGGACAATTCTTAGAGATAGATATTTATATGTAGTCCTTCTGTAAAGCAAGTTTTTAAGGAGCAATGACACACCATTATAATGGCTGACTTTATTTTGAAATATCAGCAATACTTTTACATTCCTATTAAGGTGGCTCACTACATCTGGGAAAAGTTTCTCAAAACAAGATATGATGATATGTGACAAGTACACATATCAAAAAGGTAGAAAATGTGGAATTTTGGATGCAAAAACATGATTTTCATGAACAAAAGTGCCAAGTAGATTCAAACCCAGAATCTTTGTAGCATATCATCACAGCTATGATGATATGCTACAAAGTCGACTGAAGCAAACAATTTCACAAAGCATTTAAATCACCATCTTGTGATGTTGTGTCATAGAGAGTAATATCCTTGGTGTAGTGGGCCACCTTAAATCTAATTGCCTATCTGGGTTGCTCAGTAAGTTAACGTTTCAGCTGCTGACTGTTGATCAGGGGTTTGAGTTTAGCGATTTTTTTCATTTTTTCAGATTACTTCCTACTAAACTGCATTTTAACTTAAATAGGGTCATCAATTTGAAAGATTTCAGTTTCAAACAAGAGGTACAGTGAGTAATTTGGTTTCCATTTAAAATTCTCNCGTGGGGACGTTTTTGAGTTTTGGGGCAAAAGGAAATCAAATTCTTCTTTCCTTTGAAGATGAGCCCTTTACCGTAACAATCCAACATTTTGTGCAAAGTTTGGCTGAAATTATTCTATTTGTCTTGTAAGAAAAGGAAAATGAATAGACACACACTTCGACTTTTTAAATTTCAGGTAAATCTTTGAGTTCCAGCTCTATCAACATTTGCTTTTTTTTTTTTACATCAGCTTTTCAAACTTTATTTATTTAAACTTTCTACCTTCTATTCACCTCTGACCGAGTCCTTCAAAATCACACAGATTATAGTGTTGTACCTCTTGTGCTTCCTCGGCACGCCTCTCGGCCAGGCCCTTCAGGCTCATCTCGATGGATCCCAGGGTGTACACCTTCACCAGTTCTTGTTTCTCTTCCATCACTTTCTGCCTCTCCTTATTCCACATAGGATCCAGCAAACCTAAAACCAGGAGACAAGTTCGTACAACACTGACAAAAAGTTTTAATGTCCTCATGTCAAATTCTCTAATCAGAGAATACAACAAACTGTCCACCTATCTGTAGAATATACAAGGTGGCTTATGTTTATGAGAGATCACATTTGTAGGTATTACAGGTGGCTCGGGTGTTCATGAGAGATCACTATTTGTAGGATAGTACAGGTTGACTGGGTGTGTCATAGAGATACTATTTGTAGGATATACAGGTGACTCGGGTGTTCATGAGATCACAATTTGTAGGTATACAGGTGATCGGTGTTCATGAGATACTATTTGTAGGATATACAGGTGACTCGGTGTTCATGAGATTCACTATTTTTGGTAGAATATACGGATGGTCATGGACACTATTTAGGATGTCTGCTGTTTTATGAGAGATCACTATTGGATAGATATACAGTGTGCTCGGTGTGTCATGAGAGATCTATATTTGAGGATATACAGGTGGCTGGGGAGTCATGAGATCACTATTGAGATAGGCTTTGTTAGAGATAACATTGTGGAACAGTTAGGGTTCATGAGAGATTACTATTGTAGGGTATAAGGTGGCTGGGGTTCATGAGATCACTATTTGTAGGATATACAGGTGGTCTGAGCGGTCGTTTCATAGAGCAACTATTTGTAGATATCACAGGTGGCTAGGGGTTTCATGAGAGATCATAAAATTTGTAGATATTACAGGTGCGTAGGTGTTCATGAGAGATCACTTATTTGTTAGGATTACAGGTGGCTCAGGGTGTTCATGGAGATCCTATTTTGTAGGCATATCAACGGTGCTCAGGTGTTCATCGAGATACTATTGTAGGATATACAGGTGACTCAGGGTGTTCATGAGAGCATCACTATTTGTAGGATATACAGGTACTCAGGTGTTTCTGAGATACTATGTAGGATATAAGGTGACTCGGTGTTCATGAGTCACTATTTGTGGATATACAGTGACCGGGTGTTGTCCATTGTAGGATACATGACGGTTTTGCTAGTAGGATATACAGGGTGGCTGGATGTTCTCATGAGAGATCACTAATTTGTAGATATCAGGTGCGTCGGGTGTTCATGAGAGATCACATTTGTAGGATGTAGGTGGCGGGAGTCATGAGATCACTATTTGTAGATAATACAGGTGGCAGGATGTTCATGAAGAATCACTATATTGTAGGATATACAGGTGGCTAGGTGTTCATGAGAGATCACTATCTTTGTAGATTACAGGTGGCTAGGGTGTTCTAGAGATCACTATTTTGTAGGATATACAAGGTGGCCTTCAGTGTTCATGAATCCACTATTTGTGGATATTACAGGTGGCTGCGGGTTCAATGGAGAGACACATTTTGTAATTATATACAGGTGCTAGGGTGTTCATGAGAGATCACTATATGTAGGTATAAGGTGGCTAGGGTGTTCATGGAATACTATTTGTAGGATAACAGGGACTTCGGGTGTTCAGGTGAGATCCTATTTGTGATTAATGGACCGTATGACAGAATTGTAGAAACTGTCGGGTGTTCATGAGATCACATATTTGTAGGATAACGGCTCGGCGGTGTCATAAGACCATATTTGTAGATATACAGGTGGCTCGGTCGTGTTCATGATAGATCACTATTTTGAAATATATGCTCGTAAAATGGATACTTTGAGGATAAGGCTAGGGTGTTCATGAGATATATTTGGTAGATATACAGTGTGCTCGGTGTTCATGAGACCACTATTTGTAGGATATACAGGTGGCTCGGGTGTTTCATAGAACACTTATTTGTAGGAGTATAAGGTGGCTCGGATGTTTCATGAGAGATCACTATTTGTAGGATTTACAGGTTGGCTAGGGTGTTTCATGAAGAGATCACTATTTGATAAGATATCAAGGTTTGGCCCCCTCCCCCGGGGTGTTCCCAATGAGAGATATATTTGTAGGATATACAGTGGCTCGGTGTTTATTAGACACATATTTGTAGGATATACAGGTGGCTCGGGTGTTTATGAGATCACTATTTATAGGATATGCAGGTGGTTCAGGTGTTTATGAAACCACAGTTAAACTTTGGGAGACTGTAAGCTTGAGACTCCACAAATCAGTACTGTGTAATGTATGTGTATAATTAGCAAATCTGGAAAGGCTCTCTAATATACATAGCTCTTCCTCCAACATAAGTGTACCATAATGGAAGCGTAACGGTTTCATAAAATATTTCTTACTTGAACCTTGTCACATTTTCATGGAAAACATGTAACCTTGACCTAATTGAAACCAAGTTTATCATACAACCTTTAGTAGTAGTTTTTGTCCCTTTAATCTGGTTAAATAAAATAAGATATGTATAATTTCAGCACTAAACCTGAAGTAACAGAGGGCTACTGACCGATCCTCATGTGTTCCTGGACCTTGCTGGCCGGAATCTTCTCCCCAGTGATTGGTGGGGGGCCTGGCCATGGAGGGGGATTAGGTGCCTTCCTCTTTACAGGCATCATCTCTTCATCAAATTCTTCTTCCATATCCTACAATAAAAAAAACAAGGCTCATCAAGTAAAGGGCCACATTGCTTGCACGGTCAATGGAGTTTTCCAGATATGCTAACCTCATTTTGCTCCAATTTTGATCTTTAATATCTCCATTTTTTTTTTACATTCTATTAATAGAGGATCTTGAATGAGTGCTTATGGTATATGAAATGAGTTACCGGATTTAACATTTCCCGAGCCTTGGCGAAGGAAATATTTAAATCCGGTAACGAATTTCATAAATTTCATATGCCATAAGCACAAGAATAAGATTCAATATGTCACACAACTGTCATTAAACGCATATTTTGATTTACTTTCCATTTCACAACCCGAATTTTTCGCTTTGTTATTGTTGACGTCGTCAATTTGATTGTGATGTCATTTGCAACGTTATGGTTTGAAGCTTGAAATTTCTGTCACACTTAGTCTTATTTTCACTTCATAAAAGACACAAAACCCTTTTGGAACAACTTCTGTGACAAAACAATGTCTTTTACCGTCAATATTTACAGTTTCAAAGGCTGATGTGCTGTTTCCTTTACGCAGCGCAAGATTGATGAACCTCAGCTACGAGTTCATATCGTTTTTCCAAACCCGTGTTATGAACCCGGAAACAGTACAGTTGTGGGATAAATTTATTTCCTACATATTCCTAGATAGGACATGGAACCTGTATTGCAACCCCACTCTGAGCATCATGGTGTGAAACACTAGAAATCTACACTATGCGAGAATGCCAGGATGCATATTAATGTAATTCACGAATCATTGGTGTTAGGAGCAAGTATTATTGGACACTTATATTTCAATGGCAACATCTGCATTGTAATACACTCTTTGTAATAAAAATCAATGAAAAAAAAAATTCTAGTAGCCCCATGCCCCTTCTAAATATAAAAACGAAGTTAAATCTATGTAAATATGAATTTGATTAATTCTATGGTTGCAGTTTTCAATCAGTGGTTATCTTAGGGTGAGCTTGATTGGAAGTTCTAACATACAGAATCCCAATCAAATGCACCGGGATTTTGATTCTGGAACAGTTCCAACTGTTCCCATGAGTGGAATCAAGATGGCGACGAAGTAACACAAAATCAGATGTGTCATTTGTTATTTTTATTTTGAGATGATGGATGACTTTGATAAACACAGATGTGCCGCTGTGAATGTATGTTTCTAACACAACCTCTATAATTATAAAATCTTATTTAAAAGGTGAGCTGAAGCTACCTTTTGAGCTGATGCTGACCTTTTGAGCTGATGCAATTCCTGAGCATCTTTTGAAAATAAAGTTATTACAACTTTCTGTTTCTCATTTTTTTTAAAGGTTATATCTTAATATTGCAGTTTCTTTACACAATTTGAAATCTAACTAGAAAAAATGAGATGTGGCCACATCACAGAGGGCCCCGCTGGTTGAGCCATTAATAGCAGTAGAAGGTTTAGTGATCCTCTGATGATTGACCTTGCTTATATCACATTCGCAAGATAATTCTTTTAAGAAATAGTCAATAATGACCTTGACCTTTGATCAATGACCTTAACAATCAGTAGGTTTCATACTTTCTCCATGGCCAACATTGGTGTACAGTTTGATAATCTCTGATGGATGCGTTCACTTGTTCACATCATTTTTAGCAGTACTCAATAATGATCTTGACTTTTGACCCTTGAACTTGAAAATCATATGGTTCACCCTCTCCATAGGTAACATTTATGGAAGGTTTAGTGATCTCTGATGAATGCATTGCTTCTATCGTGTCACAAAAGTTTTAGCAATAGTCAATAAAAACCTTGACCTTTGAACCCTGACTTGAAAATCGATAGGGTAATCCTCTCTCCTGGGAAACATGGTGCAGGTTTGATGATCTCTGATGAATATCTTGCTTTATCTTGTACAGAGTTCCATACACAAACACACAAACACACATACACACACACAAACATACACACACACACAAACATACAGACACCAGTCTCATGACTGCAGCAGTGATGCTATAATTCCTGCCACAACTAGTTGCGAGAGATAAGAATTCTAACCATCTCCAAAACTGTCATACAATTTTCTGCTCAAACATTTTTTGATATTACTCCCTTTTTTTATAAAGTAAAATTCATAACTCGAAAACGGACAAATCAGAAATGTTTTCAAAATCAAAGGGAGCTTGCCTGTATGGAGGTATACCTTTGCGCGAAGAACATGAAAAACACCATTTTTTAGGGAAAAAAGTTCATTTTTTCTGAAACGCTGAATCAGAAATTTCAAAAAATCGAAAGGGAGCTACTCAATGGATATGGATTATCCTAAAAGTTCATATTAATTGTTGCAAGCCCCTTTTGATTACTGCGCGAAACACTGTTTTTGACTTTTCATGAAAAAAGTTCCATATTTCTGAAACGTGAAATAAAAAATTTATCCAAAATCGAAGGAGCTGACCCAATGATATTTACACTGTCTAAAGTTTCATATCAATTGTGCAAGCGCTTTGAGTTATCAGCGAAAAGTGTTTTTGTGAGGATGAGACGGACGGAAAAGCTAAATTACTATATGAGCGTCCCGCATACTCGGCGGGCCTGACAGAGGTACTGTGAGCAATGCTCATAAGAATACCCCACACTTACCCCAATTCCCGAAGGGTATTGTTAACTGTTCAAGAATTTGAAATGGAAATCATATTGCTACTTTAAATGTCCAGTGAGTTGACCTGTAACCTTTTAACCCAATTAGTTTGGGAATATCTATGACCTAGGTGTGTGATATTTGTGAGACAGTGGTGACTCTAGGTGGAAAATGATAATGCTACTAACAGCCGCAAAATCATATGGGATACTTCAATGTCCAGTGCTACTTTGACCTTTGGACCCAAATTTTATGAGGAAATATCTTCAGTCACATTGGGTAGTCCATACAATGATCTGGTGATGGAAAAGAATAAACACTGTTAGAGCCCGGAAACCATATGAGCCGTTCTCAGCAAAAAGGGCCCGTTATCTTATCAATAATTTGAAAATGTCACAATGAAAAATGTGACGTACATTTTTTGCATATGTTGGAAAGAATAAGATTTTATGACTACCAATCACCAGTTATAGTAACATCTTTGATTTGATAGTAATTTTAATGAAACAATATGCCAATAATGCTTTGAGATATTCTTATACTTTGAAAATTCAGCAATTAAATTACTTAAGTTAAAGGGCCCTTTTTGCTCAGAACGGTCATATTGCTATTTCCATGTCTCAGTATGCGTATGACCTCTTTTGACCCCAAATCTGAGTAGGGAACATTTCATCCCAATGGGTAGTTTCATATGCTTTAGTGAAAAGGATAACTTTAGAGCCCCGAAACATTGTCTCTACAGACGGACACCTGATTCCAGTATACCCTCCCCCCTCCCCCCGCCCCCCCAACTTGTTGGCAGGAGGTATAAATATATTGTACATTTTCTCACTTTCATTTCGATGTACCAGAATTCTCAAGGCATGTTATGGTCCCTTAATAATAATAAAAAATGGGAATTCAAAGAACTATATAATATCATCGCATTACAACGCTTGTTGGTTTCTTTCTCTTTTTTTTTAACCTCTTCTGCTTTTTCTTTCTACAATTACAAACATGTAATCCCTCTACTTACATGTGATCTATGACAATCTGTCAATGGTAAAAATTCAATTTCTCCAAGATTGATATATCTAAATACTGTGTGTATAGTATGTACAGTTCTCATTTGCTTCATGTTTACCAATCAAAAGTCTGTTTTCACATACACTGTAGTTCATTCAAATTCATTCTCGTTATCTTTAATTTTATGTTTTGGCTTTCAATGGAGAACTCATTGAAAAGAACGTATGTACAGTATATACAGTGAGATTTTCATGATCCTGATCACTATAAACTCTCTACACATACATTTCTTGTCAAAGCTTTGAAATTTGTATGTAAAGGTAATTTTTCCATTCATTTTAAAACTTTTAAGGATAACTGAATTTAAAATTTACTTGCATGCTAGTATATTATTCTCGAATAGTTCTTCCACAAATTGCTAGTGAACTCTATAACATGAAAAGTTAAAGAAAATCCACCATGAAAATGTAGGCCCAGACATAAAAGTGAATCTTAGAAAGGCTTACTTCTGTAAAGTCTGGCTTTGCGGTTGTTTATCTACTTTTCCATGATCTGCACGCTCTTCTGGGTGTGTCCAAGACTTCTCATAAAATTCACTGTATTCATTCCCTCCTGCGCTAGGATACACATGATATATATAACTACTACCACATCTTCAATCAACAATACATTCAACAGTTCACAAGAGAACACAGAAGGGATTGTTAAATAGTGATGGGTGTCCCTGGTTAGTGTTATGTCATTTAGACTGAATTCCATGGTACCTTATCGCATATAACTATGAATACAAACCCTCCAGTTTCCACAAGTACCAGTCTATGGCTCTTGTATACATACTTTCAATTATACTAAAGACAATGTTGTGAACAGATAGACCCAAAACGATAATCTTCCCCTGGACTTCATTCTTCTATCCCATGGCCTAAAAAGCTGGGACTAGTTGTACCACTGAATAACTGACAACAAGTCAAGCAAGGGGCGCCTCGCTGAGGCAAATGTTAATAATATGCACTATCTGCAGATGTGATAAAAGTTGCAAATCCCCCAGGTCTAAGCTTGTAGTACAATGTATAGGTTTTGAGATGTAGTGTTCACAAAATATGATTGGCAAAAATTGTGGATTTTCATGGAAAAATTTAATAAGGTGTTGTTTTTTTTTTAAACAAGACTTCAATTTGCACATCTGTAAAATGGGGTATGATAAGTGTTGCAAAAGTTCAGCTATGTACAATGAATAGATTTTAAAAAGAGTTGTAGTGGTTGACAAAAGTGTTGATAGAGCAGATGGACAAAAACAGACAAAGTTGAAACAAGAGCGTTGCGAGTTGTCGGTGTGGGCCCTATAAATATCCAAAAAATATTTTCAGGAAAAAGTAAATTTGGTTTTATTCTCATATAATAGAGAATATAATTGTCAGCCATCTTTGTAAAATTCAATCTATATTCAGTGAAGGTTCCATGACAACCAGCACTTCAAACATTTTTAATCAGATTCAAAACTGCCTTTTCTTTATACATGATAAAAAGAATGAACTAATGATATATAAGAAAACTGCTGTCCGAATCAAGAGAGTTGAGTATGCGTTTTAAAACATTTATTCCATACATAAACAATACAACGATAACAATATGAGACAGTACGTGATGATTCTCAAATATATATCTCCGCTTCAAGACAGCTAATTGTTCAAAATAAACAAGTTAAACGTTATAAACGTCACAATTACAATGCACGAGTGATGTTGCAGCTACAATAATCAATAACGTGCCCCAAATAAATATAACAATTCTTAACAGATTATAATATCTAATTGTTTTCCGTATTAATAATACTAGTTAATTTGATTACGCTAGCTTATGGGGAATTTCAACAACCAATATGCGTGCGAAACATGCAAGCAGTGTTAACTGAATTGGTTTTGCTCCATATTCCACGAGGGGGCGGTAGGGGCTGCAAGCGGCACGGGCTGTTGGGATGCTGGATGTGCTGCGGTGGCGGGGAGCTGCGGCTGGCGGTGAGAGCGTGGTGCTCCGTGACGTTGTGGTTGGCCCCACGAAGAACAATGATGAATGTCGAGTTAGCTGGCATATCTTAACATGAGAATATGATGGATCCTTGAAAATGGAGTACTTTTATGGCATATGAATTCATGAAATGAGTTACTGGATTTAATATTTCCCGAGCTTTGACAAAGGAGAAATATTTAATTCCAGTAATGAATTTATAAATTTCATATGCCTAAAGCAGAGTTAAGAATTCTATTTTATCACTCAACTATAAAACGGCAATTTTCTGATTTACTTTCTTTTATTTCTTCGCTTTGTTGTGTTTGATATTGCAATTCATTTGATGTATCTAGTGCACGTCATGTGTTTGAAGGGTTGAAATTCTGTGTTACACTTATTTTTTCATCATAAAAGACACAAAATCGCTCTTGCGAACAACCATCGATTGATAACAATGTCTTTTACAAGTCAATGTTAACAGTTTCAGAAGGGATGATATGCTGTTTCATTTACTAGCGCATGAATTGATTGACTTTAAACCCCTAATCATTTTTAAGTTGATGACCTCAGTCGAGTTATCATGATATCGTTTTCCGAACCCTTATTATGAACCCGGAAGACATACAAGTGTGTGATAAAGATTTTTGCATGACAATTCAAATATTGCCTTCACATATAAAATAGGGGAGAGTGTGTGTTTCTTCACCTTTTCTGTATACTTTGTATTATCTATCAAATCATTCTCGTATTGTATGCATATTTTATTCAAATAGGCAGACGAGTTAACTTAAAATAGGAATATTCCATAGTTTATGACATATGAATTAACAATTAGCGATAAAATCTATAAATGTGAAATACATGTATGGTGGGTTTTCTTTGTACTGTGCTCCTGGTCAAAGATTTGTTGTAAAACTTTCACCACATAAATATTGTGAACAAAACTTATTAATCAAAATAATCTGTGTTCCTGCCACTTTACATTCTCTGTTTTCCCATGGGTAAACATCAAATAGAAATTGGATAAGTTACTCAATAATACGATTAGTATGTACATGTATTCCTAATGTAATTTTACCATCAGGTATACTGCAAGTTTAATACAAAATAGAAAAGGTAATTTTTTGATATAAAAGAGAGAGTAAAAAATTTTTATTGTTTAAATCAATTTTATGTTGATCAAATGAATTTTACATCCACTGTTGTTTCCATTTATCATCACTTTCTTATCAAATTGCCTGAAAATAAAGTCACTAGTTAGTTATCGCTCTATTATACATACAAACCATTTAGCATAATGTGTTTGATTTTTACTGTTGGATCAACGTACCGGATTTCTTGAAATAAATCTAAGTTGAATCTTTGAATAAATTCTGAAGATTTGCACTCAAGAGATTGCACTCAAATTTTGACAGGCTAAAAATAAAAGAAAAACTATACTAAAAGATTTTTTCAGAAATAGGACAATATCAGTAACTTTGAAACATGTTTATACCAGAAAGTAAGTCTGAGTCAATACATGTATCTTGTACACATTATTAGACAACCCTTAGTTTAGACCTACATAATGGTGTGATATTTTTATCTCATAAATCGACATGAATATTTGTGGAGAACTCCAAATCCACCTAGATTATCGTTGTTCATAACTGTCTGTCATTTGTAAAGCCCACCTTATACATTCGTGTTTCAGTAACTGTATGTCATTGTAAGCCACTACCTTATCATCCGTGTTCAGTAACTGTCTGTCATCTGTAAAGCCCACCTAGATATCCGTGTTCAGTAACTGTTGCCATTGTAAAGCCCACTAGATTATCCGTGTTCAGTAACTGTCTGTCATTTGTAAGCCCACCTAGATTAATCTGTTCAAGTAACTGTCTTCATTGTAAAGCCCACTCAGATTATACCGTGTCAGTAACTGTCTGTACATTGTAAAAGCCCACAAGGTAGATTATCCGTGTCAGCTAACTGTCTGTTATTGATAAGCCCACCATGACTAGATTACGTGTTCATAACTGGTCTGTTAATTGTAAAGCCCACTAGATTATCCGTGTTCAGTAACTGTCTGCCATTGTAAAGCCTCCTAGATTATCGTGTTTCAGTAACTGTCTGTCATTGTAATGCCCACCTGTTATCGTGTTCAGTAAATGTCTGCCATTGTTAAGGCCCACCTACGCATTATCCGTGTCAGTAACTGTCTGTCATCTTAAAGCCCAACCTAGATTAATCCGTGTTCAGTAACTGTCTGCGTTGTACGCCAGTCGTATGCGTCTCGGGAATACCCTTCCTTCTCCGTAATCTGATTTTAGTTCTTCCATTGTTCCGGCTGTCACTGATATGGATCTTCCTGTCAGAGTTTTCACTGTCAGTGATTTAGGAACTGAAAAATAAATCGTTAACCTCGTGACATCAGTAGTGAAAGAAATACTGCACTTTCAGTGTATATATATTTACAGTTGAACTTCGGTATCTTGAACACTGATATTTTGAATACCACAGATATTTTGAAATAAATCCGAACTATATTTTATTTATGTACTTAAACTTTATTATCTCAAACCCTTAGATATCACAATTTTGTTCTTTCTGTCCCATCAATTTCAATGCAACGAGGCTTGGCAGTGTATAATTTATATACATTGTGAATATCTGCCACCTATGGCAGGCACACAGAATTTATGTTTTCCCTGAAAACTTACTAGGCAGAAGTTTGTGGAACTGTTGCTGAAGCTTTCTGGCATTTTCAGAGTTCTGACCTAAAAAAAACTGGTCTGTTATCTCTAAAACCTAAAAAAAATCCAATAAAAAATTGTTAGCACTGCCATTACATGTTGACTGCCTCAGCTTTTCTACTTTAGGAATGATCTATTGATTTAATGGTATTTTAAGGTGGCTTACTACATCTGGGAAAATTTTCTTATAATAGCACAAAATGATCTGATTTTGAAAGAAATGGTGATATATCACAAGTATACATATCAAAAAGGTGTATATCATGGAACATTAGGTGCAAAAACACGATTTTCAAAAATTCATGTATGTATAAACAAAAGTCCCTGGCGGATTCAAACTCAGGATCTGCAATGTACCAGCCCGTCAGTTTACCAACTGAGCTTTTGATGATATACACCAAAAGGAGTCGAAACAAACAATCTCATAAAACCTTTAAATCGCCATCATGTGACGTGTCATAAAGAGTGAAAGCCTTGGTGTAGTGGTCCTCCTTAACCTTGGT
>CAJDSM010047118.1:1072-13258 GCA_903981925.1 Ostrea lurida | reverse complement strand
AAAGGGGTAAACTTAATCGATTTTTTTATTTCCTGAGCATTTATATCGTTTTTACATGCCGTATTTTATTATGCAAACCATTACAAAGTGCGGTCGTGGAAGTACATCATTCGCTTTTCAACCAGGAGATCGCGAGTTCGAACAATCGAGCCCTTGCTCGTGCCATAACAACCGTAAAAATAGTTGTGATTGCTCGTTCGCCATAACGCTCGGCAATGAGAAGCGAGTGACGAGTCTCTGAGGTCAAGACAGGCCTTGACACGTTATAGAACCCTCACTGACATGACCCTGAGCTCTAAGCAAAGGTCCTAATTTGTGATACTGGTGTCCACTCAATATGAGTAAAAAAAAATCTGGACGGGACGTTAAAAAACACATTTTTATAGTTATAAACTACCCGGATGAATCTTTTAATGGCGGGAACTTGTAATGGCGTAGTGTTACTTGTAGACGTCCTAAGTAAGCAGAAGTGTAGAACTGGCCAAATAATTTTCTTTCCTTTTGGACGATGATAAAAAACGCTTTCGATAGAAATCATACTATCACTTCATTAGATATCGACGACCAACTTGTTAGATGAAAATCTTATCTCTCAGACAGTTTTAAAGAACGTGGTAAAGCAATAAATAATCATTCGAACAATCTTAGAGGCCCAACATTTTCATATGATTTTTCCTTTTCATTGGTCTTTTATCAAGCTTAGGCTTGTTTTATCTGCGTCTAAAATAACATAGCGATGAATTACCTTCANAAGGCCCAAAATTTTCATATGATTGTTCCTTTTCATTGGTCTTTTATCAAGGTTAGGTTTGTTTTATCTGCATCTAAAATAACATAGCGATGAATTACCTTCAGTATGTGTTCGTATATGCGAAAAATACGACTGAGCAATGAAAACAGTGTAATCCATAACTACATTTACATTGTTCCAAGACTAGTTGCATCGTATGTTACTCATCCAACGAATCCGTTGTTTCTGCTTTAATTTGGAAAAAATGCGTACTTTCATGCAAAGTGGTCTTTTATTATGATTTTTGCATTCCTGATTCAAATGGTTTTAATTAAAACTTAAAAACAACAAGTTTTAATTAAATATTTGGATTTTCCCCGTCATACCCGGTGTTTATGAAAACGGTGTATTAATAGTTTGTTGAGAATCATTGTGTCACCTGCTTGTGTTAGCGGAAGCGACATATAGGGATCACTTTAGTCGTCGTTTGGTGTCGTCGGCGTCACAAAATGTTCTGTCACATTTTTCTTAGTAACCACACATGCAAGGTTCCTGATATTTGGCACAGAGCATCAGTATGGACAACTGTATCGTGTAACGCAGTTTCCAATCTGCCGCATGTCAACTTCCTGTTTGACGCAACTGTGAAAAATATTCTGTCACATTTTTCTTAGTAACCACACATGCAAGGTTCCTGATATTTGGCACAGAACTTCAGTATGGACAACTGTATCGTGTAACGCTGATATTGGCAACAGGGAACTCAGTATGGCAACTGTATCGTGTAACGCAGTTGTCCAATCGACCGCATGTCAGCTTCGTTTGACGCAACTTAGAAATATTTTTAACAATGGACATCAAATTTCTTTCACTCTCGTTTTAACGCAACTTTATTTATTTATCTATTTCTTATTTGACATAACAATAAAAAAAAAACCGGGGAGGATTTCAGCTTCTCATCGGCAACTTCCCATATTTTGTGCAATATATCCTCATTCACCTCATATGGTGTGTAATTGTCTCTCAACTTATTCGATACCGCAAGAGCTTGTTCTGCGTATGATGTCAGTTTTTGAATCGAGGCAAGCTACATTACAGACAGTTGTTTTGTGCAGGGGGTTTTCAACGTCACGTTTAAGCAGCATTTGTAAACTTTCTATGGTCGTTATAGACAAGTTAGTTACCAATACGTGACCTATCATTGAGTCAATGCTGTCTGATGTGTTCATAGCCATAGTTAAGCCGTGTTTACGACCACTGAATTTGACTACGGACTGTTCCGTTACCTGATCAACGACATGGGCTTCACGGCGGGTGTGACCGTCACCAGGGATGCTACTCTCCTAGGCACCTATTCCCAACCTCTTGTGTGTCCAGGGGTCCGTGATGCCCACTCTTGTGTTTTGGTATAAATAGGAATTACGAGATGATCACTGTTCGTTATGTTTGCTCTTACATTGCGTCAGAAAGTAATAACGGGCTGAACCTGGAAATTAAAATATGTCTTTAATTCAGATAACCCTCAAAATGTGCATCTTCATCAAATATCATCTTTCATCTAATTCATCATGGTTAGAATTGCAATTGCGATTTCTGGTTAAACTTGAACAGAACTGAATTCTGATAAAAAAAATTATAATTAATATTACCTTTTGCATGATGAGTACTTTAAATGATGAAGTAATTTTTTTAATGAAATTAAAGTAGGCAGGCGACACATGTCTTTTCTGGACAACTTACCACTAAGTGGTACTTATAACAATAATTGTCTAGATTCATACGCTGTATCGCATTTGCAGAAATCATTACATTTTGTAAAGATATCGAAGGACATATGTTTGAAATTAAATCTTTCATCAAAAGAAGAATTGAAAATCGCGAAGAAGTTGTTTTTACAATTAATTGTTTTAGCCTCACCTGAGCCGAAGCTCAAGTGAGCTTTCTGATTCGCCTTTTGTCCGTCGTCTGTCCGTCTGTCCGTCCGTCCGTCTGTCTGTTAACTTTTGACATTTTCGACTTCTTCCCAAAACCGCTGGCCAAAATTAACCAAACTTGGTACACATTCATTCCTTGGGTGAAGGGAACTTCAGTGTTATTCAAATGAAGGACCAGGCCCCTCATCAAAGGGGAGATAATCACGAAAATGCAAAAATAGGGTGGTGTCATTTAAAAATTATTCTTCTCAAGAACCATGGGCCAGGAAAGTGAAATTTTATGGAAGCTTCCTGATATAGTTGAGATTCAAGTTTGTTCAAAATTCATGACCCCCGGGGGTACGATGGGGCCCCAATAGGAGATCAAAGTTGACATGTGATTATATAGGAAAGAATCTTTAAAATCTTCTTCTCCAGAACCACTCGGGCAGGAAAGCTGAAATTTATATGAAGCTTCCTGTATAGAGGGAGATTCAAGTTTGTTCAAATTCCATGGGTGGGGGGGGTAGTGGGGGTGGGGTGGTGGTGGGGGCGTGGAGGGGGAGCGGGAGGGGGAGGCGGAGGGGGGGGGCGGGGGGGGAGGGAAGGGGTTGGGTTCGGGTGGAGATTGGGGGTGGAGTGGAGTAGACGGGGAGAGGCGGTTCTTGAGGAGTGGATTGCGATAGAGGGCAAGAGCGGATGGGTGGCCGGCGCTGGACGCGGCGGACCGAGGTGTGCGATTGTAGGAGGAGGTGCGTGGGGTGGAGGTGCGTTGAGCTGGTGAATCGGAGAGAGCATGCGAGGTGAGTGACGATTGGCAGAGTGGATCAGTGATGAGTGGTGTGTGTTTGCGAGGTGGTTGCGGAGTAGGCAGGAAGAAAGAGCAGGTGGATGGTTGGAGTGTGGTAGAGAAAGGCGGAAATGGGTGTATGTGGCGGAAGGGAGGTAGTTTGGATAGTTGGAAGCTTGCGGGGGAGTTGCAGAAGGGCATGGAGGGTGAGAGTATCCGGTGAGCGAGCTGGTCGAAGTGAGTGGAAAGGCATGAAGAGCTTTTTTAGGAGGAGGCGTGTAGGCGATACGGCTGGCATATGTGTCGACGGAGTGAAAGTGTCGTGCAGATGGCGAGAGGATGGGCGCGAGCGTCGGATCGTGGAGACAGTGTTTGAGTGTGGGCGAGGATGTGGAGTGTAAGGTCGTGGAAAGGAGACGAGAGACAGAGAGTGGCGGAAACTGACTGAGGAGGGGAGGCGGTGTGAGGCAGCGGTGTAGGCTGGAGGGTGGCGGGGTTGTGAGAGCGCGAACAGTGGGAGGTGAGAGAAGGGGAGGATGAGGGCGGGAGGTTGGGTGGGATAGTGCGACGGACAAACAGAAACGACGCAAGTGAGGGCGAGTGTTATAGGCGTGGCTGCGATTTTTGAGGGTGTGGTACGTTGGGTAGTTTGTGTAGAGCGGGGCGTTACAGAGGAGGTCGGGTGGGAGGGCACGGAGGTTGGGTGAGGGAATGCGGGTAAAGGGCGGAGGGTAGACGGAGCAGACGTGCGCGAGCGCCGGATTCACGGGGATGATGGTTCGAGCTCGGCGACAGAGCGAAAAATTTTCTTGCGGGGTGTATTGCGATGATATATCACAGGCGGATTTGTTTGGTTCCGTTAGCGAGATGGAAGGGATGGTTGTAAGGGAGAAGCAGGTGCGAGATGAATGAGGTGTGTAGCAGTAGCGAGAGTGGCGAGGGCGGTGGCGAGGTTTGTGGTGAGAGGTTTGGGGGGGTCGAAGTGTAGGAGGTTGGGCGGGTAGAATTTTGACAGGCGGTTCCGGATCAAAGGCGGAGCGAGGCCGGGCAAGGTGGCGCCGAGTGTATATGGGATTAATGGTGAGAAGATGGTAGAAAAGATGTGAGTGTGGCTTGTCGGGGACGGAGTCTGGGCGCACAGGCGCGAAACTGTGTGTGGAAATTCGGCGGAAGCATTGGGCGAGTGCTTTGAGGTGTGTGAGGTTGACTCTGGAGAGGAGAGACTACGCCGGAGGGCAGGTGGAGGGTGGGTTGCAAATGTGGATTCGGCTCAGGCAAGCAGGAGAAGAAGGGAGAAGAGGGCTGGAAAACGCAGAGGCGGGGAGCAGAAGTGGAGGACAGGGATAGAGGCAGACGAGAGAGGAAGGAGCGAGAGCAGAGCAGACAGAGATAAGGAAAGGGCGGTATGGGCGCGCCCTGCGCGGGTGGGACAAGGACCGGTTGGGAGGGGGACTAGATACGACACCCGGGAGCTAACGATGGGAAGCCACTCAATAGGTGAATCATAAGTTCTATATATGGATAGTTCAAATGATAGGGCGAGTATAGTACTTTTCAAAATCTCTTTCAAATTCTACCAAGAACCAACTGAGGGTCCAGGAACATATAGGTCTGAGAGAGTTTATGATGGAAGCTTACCTGATATAACGGAAGGAGATCTCTCAAAGTTGTTCAAATCGAGGACCCGGGGGGTACGACTTGGCGGCGACACCCTATTAGTGGATCAAAGGTTGTACACTGATCGATACAATATATGCGCGTGCGAAATTCTTTTAACAAAAAAATCCTTCTTCTCTCAAGAAACCACTTGGCAGAGACACAGCTGGCTGAAACTTTCTATATGGAAGCTTCCTGATATAGAGGAGATTCAAGGTGTGTTCAAAATCATGGACCCCGGGGGTACGATTGGGCCCCAATAGGGGATCAAAGTTTAGTTCCAAATAGTTAAGTTTTTGAGTATAAGGGGGAAATTTTAGTTTTAAAATTTCTTCTATCTCAAATAACCCCACTGGGCAGTTGAAAGCTGATTAACTCATCATTGTAGATGACAAGTTTCCGAGAATATAGAGGTACGTATGTTCAAAGCTTTGTTCCATAAATGTGTCGGATGACCCCGGAGGGTTTGCTAACGTTATTGCGTGAACCAACTTAAATGCGCTCCCAATAGTGGATTCACGAAGATTATATAGCCATATTGCAGATTATAACATATAGCGAGGATCCAATCTTTATATAAATCTCTCTCTCTAAGACATACCAGCTGGGCCAGGAGGAAGCTGATATATCAAATTTTTATATGAAATGTCTTCACTTGATATAGAGGAGATTCAAAAGTTTGTTCAAATCATGACCCCGGGATGTCTTCTCGATAAAGGGGAAGGTCCTCCATACCTTAGGGATCCAATAGTATTAACTAACATTATGATATTGATATATTCATGGGCATAGATCTTATAAAAAACTATTCTGCTTCCCCTCCAAGAAAATCCACTGGCAGGACAACGCTGACCCAATTTATATGCGGAAGCTCCTGATATAACGAGGACGCGCGGTGCGTGAGATTGAAAAACAAAACATTGAATTTCATACGTTTTGTATTTACCAAATCTAGGATGAACACACCTCTCCACTACGGTAGGGATTTATCACGGCTTCATTGGGGGGCCACCCAGGGTTTTGAAGTAGAGGATCAAAAGTAATTTTACATATGATATTATTAAATCTAGGATTAGACATGCGCAGAATTCTTTATTTTTTTATAAAACTATATGGAATCCCTCTCCTATTTCAAGAACCCACTGGGCCAGGCAAAGCTAGAATTATATGGAAGTCGTTCCGTGGAGTGAGGCTGAGAGGCAGCCATTCGTACAGTTCTGCTCTCCGGACAGATCCATGATGCTCCTGCAACAAACAAAACTTGAAACCGGACGAAAATCTCCTCAATGGTACAGATGGGGAAGGCTCTGTCCCGCATAAATTTTACAGGCTTCGCTGGGCCACTCCGTAGTTTTCAATTATTTGATGTAACATAATGAAGAATGTATTGTATTAATAGAAGAAAAAAATCTGTCTTCTCAAGAAGTAAGCTACTCGGCCAGGAAGCCTGAAATTTATATTGGAAGCTTCCTAATATAGAGGATATTCAAGGTATTGTTACTTCAAATCATGACCCCGGGGACATGGGGCCCAATAGGATTCAAAGTTTATACATGCAGATTACATGTATATAGAAAATTCTTTAGAAATCTTTTTCATTGGAACATGAAAGAGTGGATGTGTACCTGAAAGCTATCCTGATATTGGAGTAAGATTTAAGTTGGTTCAGATAATGCCTCCACCGAACATTAGTTAGATTTCAGTCCACAGTTGGTACATTCTAAATGCCCAAACTACTGCTCTTCTATAGTGAAGGCAGCTGTTCTCAGCGTGAGCGATTGTGTCCATGGGCCCTTTGTTCGCTTGTCCCCCCAAGTACTTGTAGTTTGGTGATTTCACGATTTACCATGATGAGTGGTTTATTAGGTCCCTACGGCTTTGTAACCGGACGGGACTATAGCTTTCTTATTTGTGTCTGTCTGTCTTCCTCTCTGTCTGTCTATCTGTCTCCATTCTGTCCCGTTGTTTTCCAGCCTTTTTTCTTATGCTTGTGAAATCATTGATACTTGCAGGTAGTTTCAGGAGTATCAAACTTACAGACAAGTTTTGAATTTCAAAACGTTTGGTGGGCAGATGGTGAAAGAAATAATTTTTTACATTCACATTTACAATATACCATCGGGCATTGGGATCGTTGCTTTGATGGGACAGGCTGCCTAAATTAGGACCTCGTAAAATTGACGGCAATTCACAAAAACTCGCCCCGCCTTGGAGTTGCGTATGTGAATGTACTTGATTGATGTAACATTTTAAAATCTTCATTGTAACGGAAACACAACAAAATGCATGTGAATATATATGATAGCAACGCGAAGAATTTTTGGTCGGCGAGTTGAACATCTGATCGGGCTGGCAAACGTTGTGTTACTCGATTTACGCGCATTCTTAGCAATGTGCTTACAGACCTTTGGTAAGCCTTACAAATAACAAGTAAATAGAAATGCAGCGACTATAAATGCCTATTGGTGTTTTGTTTTGTGTTGCATATGCACAATTATTCCCTTCTCCATATTGTTGGCTTAACGATCCAGGTATGTGTTTCAACCTCCTAGTCAGTTTCGCATTTGTTCTGCTTCTGTTCCGGACGATAATCAATTCGAATTCAAAATTTTATGTGGGAAGTGGCAGTGCGCGAATCGTGAGGAATAGCGACGTACGATATGGCAGCGAGAGTGTGGATATGTTTAAAATTCGATGTTTATGAATTTGAAGTCGCTCAGGGATGTAGTGTACCTGTCATGCTTATTTGAAGATGGAAGTTAATATCAAGATTCCTTCCCAATAACGATTTTCTTTTGTAAAACCCAAATATGTTGTCTCTGTGCGGATAAGCTATCGAGAACAGGCAAAACTAAGTGGTAGTGTAGTAGTTTGCGATGTATTACTGGATGTTGAATTCAAGTCAGATCACACATGGTGATTAGAAGATTGGCCGGTAGGGATTCGAGTGTATTTCGTATGCTAATACCGCATGAATGCGCTATATGAAGGCGAATGCTCACCGAGAACATACAAAGGATACTAAAACAACACACTATAACAGTTATGAATGTGGAAATGTTTGGTTTGGTTGTGAGAATGTGGCGGAGGGCGGTCTAGGATTCGGAACACTTCCAATGGCTGAAATGGCGAGACCGCGAAACATATAACCTGGCGCGATTGTCGACCACAGCCCGTTAGGGGTCCGTTAGAATATCGGCTCCAGCAGGCGCCGTTGCGTTCGTAAGAGGCCGAGGGCTAATGGGGCGGTCACGGATGAGACCCGGGAAAACCGAAAGTCCCTGTCCAACAGCAGGTGTGGCACAAAAGACGCCTCCCTGCGCGTACAAAGCCCCCCCCCGCCGTGCCCCGCCCCCCGAGGCTGAGCATAGAGCCTGACTTTTCAGCCTTCACCGTAATGGATGAACGTCTCCATATGAGTGAAATTCTCTGAGTGACTCAGCGTAAAACAATAAATAATCAATCAAACCCATCGATCTTATCTCACAACGATTTCCGTGGCATATTCAACGAATCTGTCTCCAATATTTACCTCTCAAGTTTCAATCGAGGGGGGTAAGTATAAGCACATACTATACGAACAACGATCTAAAAAACATTAACGTCAACACATTTTCACAAATTCAAAACCTTTGACGTCCTTGAATGGCTGTGGATTACAGAAGAGTTCCTGCAGACGAAGGCCTCGTTGCTGGTCTTCCAAATGTAAAATTCTCTCAGATACAACAATAACAGCTTTATATATGACGGATATCCTGACACGGAGATCTGCGTCGTCAGCCTGTAACAAATCTCTCTATCGATGGCTTTGTTAATTTTCATTTTAAACGCGATAACTTAGGAAGTTGAAGAAATAAGCGAGATACTGTAATTATTTCCACACAGAATGGTGTCTCCATCACTTGACTAAGTGCTACATTTCGTGGTGTCTCGTTTGAGTCACGCCAATACAATTTGCTGAGCGAGACTGGAGTTTTCGTTGTGTGAAGCACAAATCTCATTTTCCTGCATATTGATGTTTATAGATTGTTTTGTTCTCTACTTTAAGGGTATTTTCTTAGTATTGGAGAAAAGCGACTTGATCCTGCTCTTAGTGTCTTTGAAATGCTTGAAAACAGCCATTAGATTATCTCCAAATTCCAGGAAAATGCATGCATTTCTCTATGTATATTATCTTCATTCTTAACGAAAACGGAATTGGAGTATTTTTAATTGAAATATTTGCGCAAAGATCAGTTTAATATGGGTGGAAATAGAAATAACAGGTATTTCTTATTGTTTTGATCTTGTATTCCGTGGAATACGGACGGTATTGAAGATGTATCGAAATACTTGTATATGCTCAGATAACGAGTCCAGTATGCTCAATGATGGAACGGAAATTAGTCTACATGTCAGTTTATCCAACTTTAAGCTCTCCTATGTGGCCCGTAGCCAGGCCTCAAACACCACTTTACATGATCCTCCATAATGTATCCCTTGTTGTCTATGAAAAAAACTCTTTTACATTAATGTATTATTCACCTGTACGCTAGAATATATAGAGACACGTTTCCAATAATATAACAGTTCGTGGGTTCCTGTTTGTTGATAGCATCGGTGCATAAAGTGGAAGTGCTCTGATAAGGTTTTCTTGGCAAACCAATTGGATGAGACGTAGCGGGGTCCCTCTGGATCTGAGCAACCAACAGGTAATTACTCAAACGGCCTGGGACATTAGTGAGACTGGGCTCAGTCTCGTCTTCGGTGTTGCAATTTTGATGACTTTGCTTTAATTCGTTTCTGAAAGCAGACCTTTGAAGGGACAATAAAGTTCGTCCGGATTAACGGTTACAATTTTTTTCAATGCATATTAAGCTTCCAATTTTGTTTAGTAAAAATGAACCGTGGTCCGTATACAACCCGGAACACGCCGAATTTTCCAGGATTAATGATACCAAAATAAAGCGTGTTGAATAATTTCCGTTCCCTACAAAAACGTCGGGAAGGTTGAAAGCGTTCCGGATTTAATGGCATTGCGATAAAAAGAGGGGGCCCAATGTTAAATGGACAGGTCTTGGTTATTGCGAAAAAAAACAAAAGATGAATGTTGAGGAATTGAGTGTAAGATTGTAGAATGCATCATGTTAAAATTGGATGCAAGGATAAATTTACAAATGAAGAACACTAACATCGTTAAGGAAGGTGATGTCTTGTCAAGCCAACATTTCCAACGTGAATAAGGAATTTGTAGGGCAGTAGTCTTGTTCAGTGGTCAGTATCTTTGTCCACTTTGATTATTTTTACCAACCAAGGATAATTGTATTCAAGTACCCAAAACCGTAAATTGCAATTTACACGCAAATGACATAATGCGTACCTAACCACTTACAGCAATCTACCAAAAGAGATCTATTTGTTTGGTCCAATAACCTTAGGTCCACAAAAATTACGGTTCAGACCTTGAAAGTTGGAAAAAGGCGGATTACCCTCTGCGATGGAGACATTTGTGAAAGGTTTTGATAGATTCTCGTGGATGAATGGCCGTTGTCTCTTCTTGTTCCTTACAAGGAGTTTTCGGCAAGTGACAATGAAGGTGACTGATTCTCCAGAACCTATAAAATCAAAATAGAGAAACATTTGTCCCTTCTCGTCCCATGGGCAGTTAACATTCTGTTGGAAGGTTGTGAGATGATTCTCTGGGCATGTGAATAGCCGTGTCTTCTCTTAATATCTTGATCTACACAACGGATTATCCGCAAGTCAAAAAGGTGAGACTCTCTCTTCCGACGCTATAGAAATCCAATAAGTAACAATTACCTGCTTTGCGGTCCATGGACGCAAAAACATTTGTGGAAGGTTTCTGGATGATTGCTCTGGATGAATGGCTGGGTGGCCTCGTATCTTGTTTCACAAGACTTTAAGTTCAAAAGAATGAACCCCGTTGTCAAACCAATTCTCGTTGTACAGTGGGATGCCTATCATTGTACTCTAGATTTTTGGCAGCCCATAAGCAGGGTATTTGGGAAAATCTCTTAAACAGAATAGGCTAACAGGTTAGCTTCAAGGATTATCAAATAAGTCAGCGAAGATAAAAAAAACACGAAGTTGGAAACGACCAAAAAGAGAGGTATCAGTATCTCGCTCTTGCTGACTTATTCTCGTGCGGACTGTTATATACACCAAACTAACTTCCCATAGGGAGAAGGCCTGTAATTTCATAATGAAAGCTTTTGGGACAAAATGACATTCAATATTAGATTGAACTCATGCAACACTACAATTAGGTTTTTCGTTACAGAACAATGGCTAAAGTGTTTCTCTGGTGCTAGTGTCAGTGGGTGGCTGACTTGATGGTTTGGAGAGCACAATTATGCAATCATAATATACAACAGTAAATAATAATAACAATGTCAGTGCCTTTAGTGCAAAAAGTATATTGGAGGGGAAAATTATCTATTTGGCCACATAAATAGTCTGCCCCAGGAATGTATTCATTGTGGCAATTGAATGGCCAACAAAACGCATTTAAGACTTACATTTTGGAAACCAGAACAGAAAAGAGTGCCATCAATGGACGGCTCTTTTGAATAGATCGATAGCGTTTATGTACTCCCATCAGGGATCCCTGGTGTCAGAGCTCTATAAGTACAGTGTGAATAGGGAGATCATGAGGTGTGCGACATCTTAAAATGAAAATATATCGTGGGAGTGGAGTGCGAGTATAGTTATATCCAATAACTGAAAACACCCTGACGATTGACTTTTTATAATTAAATCCAGTAAAAGTCTCTATGGAAGAATGAACGGAGTATATAACATAATGCATGTTATCCGAGCGTTATTATCGTAGTTGATGGAAGCAATAGAAAAACTAGTCATCAGACTCTGTGATAAATGAAGGCCAGTTCTCCTCGCCACTTCCTGGGTTGTTTAGAAAAACTCGCGTATGGATGCAGTATTCATTTATAAGAAGAACTATTTCTTCAAGGTAGAGCTTCTATTGAACATATGTAATGGTTTGACTTATAGAACTCCATCTACAAATTTGTAACACCTCCATCACAAGATTGCAATAACAAGGGACCCAAACTATGCGGGGAATATCTCGAAAAACC
>CAJDSM010047112.1:6124-20673 GCA_903981925.1 Ostrea lurida | reverse complement strand
GCGATCACTCATAAATAGCAGCTCATTTTTTCAGGATTTTCAACTAAGTGCGAAAAAATAGAATTTGAAAACTTTTTATGGATTTCTCTACCGGAAGAGTCTGATATCTTAAGGGCCGGTAATGTACGAATTTTACAGGATCATACACATGTACGGGGTAATTACACTCTAGTGATAACCGAAAATTAATCCAGTCGTTATTTCCGCTCATTCGATCCACGTTCCAACTTCTCGCGACGGAGAAAAGTCGAGTTTAACTCTCTGAGAGATCTCTGGAATCTCTCGGTATTTTGTTTGTTCAATAATATTTGTTTTGCTGTTGTCTTGGCCATCATCGAATAAAATACATAAGGTGTAACTTGTATAGAAAATGACGAAATCTACGACAAACGATGAAGATGTGTCATAGTACGAATGTGGAATAGAAAAAGGAACGAGTTACAAGCGAAGTGAAGAAATTGGCTCGGATCCACATATACCACGCGCTTTCACGTTAGGTAGGATGGTATACATCAAGCAAGATAAAGAAAAACACGAAAAAGTAAGAATTCCATGCATTAAAGATAAATATACGAATTGTGAATATGGAAACGGAGACGAGTTATTCAAAGCGAAAGGAAAGAAAATGCAGATCAATAGTAACGCGTCTTCACGTTAGGTAGGATGGTATACAACACAAGAAATAAAGAAAAGAAGTACGTAAAACAGTTGAAGATTAGGCCTTAAAAAGATACAGATAATAAGCCGAATGTGGAATAGAAAACGAACGAGTTACAAAGCGAAAGTGAAAGAACATGGCAGATCCAATAAGTAACAGCGCTTCACGTTAGGTATATGTAAACAACACAAAAATTAAGAAAAAAGCGAAAAAGTGAAGAATTACAAGGCATTAAAGATAAGATTATCATTTAAGCATCAATAGTCCTTTTAAAATCAGTTAGAAATAATAAACATGAACCCCTTCACAACTGACGATTTTTCTCAGAATTTGTTTTCCCCGAGTGTCGAAAATTGAGATTATAAAATGATATTTCTCCAAAATTCAGAAAGTTGTCGAAAAAATTAGAGCGTAGACAGAATTAGAGAAATTACGGTACTCTTGTTTCCCATTCCACTAAAGCTGAGCACATGAAAGAACAGAGAAGTCTCAACTTCTTTATTAATCTCAAATCCTGCTAGTACATTATATTATTATGTACTTCTAGTCTCTGATTGGCCGAGATCCAACAACGTAGAATCAATAATCTCATATCGCACGTGAACCACTCCAGGTGAAATATTTTATAGGTTATTAGACTTGTAGGGAAAATATACGACCGGAGTTTTTGGTGCGTCACGGACTCGTAAGGCTTGAGGTCGTCATACTTTTCATAAAAAGCTATGAACTTTCTTATTATTACTATCTTTTCAATTTATAGAACAACAAACTTTATTTTTTAACACTTTTTATCAAATAGTTAATCAGACTAAGAGCTGAAAAACCGAAAAAATTTTGAAACTAAAGTTTGTTGACGTTTTAACAGTGAAGATCAAGAAGATCGTGCTCTATTAGACTACATACCAATTTGTTCAATTTTGGTTCAATTATGACGTCAGCTTGCTGGGGCTGAAAAGTTTCCTGGGCAATGACTGGTGATATTGGCCGCAAACTTCTTAAAGGAAATACGAGGAGATGAAATGATAAATTTTTGTTATAATAATAGACTTTTTGGACTCTCACCAACCTTGCGCGGATGATCGATTTCACCTTAGCAATTGAAGCAAAAAACATCTTGAAGGTTTTTTTTTAAATATCATATCAATTAAAAACAATTATGCTGCTTTATCGTCATACGATGATTTAGAGGCACTTCGAGCGTGAAATATCACCTCGTCCTTCGGCGCTCGATGATATGTATTTCTCGGTATAAATCATGCGTATTGACCTCTAAAACAGCAATTGACTTGTAGTTAGTAGTTGGAAAAGTAATGGCCGAAATTTTGTAGGATCTAGGGAGACAACTAGTTAGCAAGAAGGTGGGTGTAAAACTAGTGCCCGCTTTGATGCAGTATCCAGGAGGGCCCCAATGCTTAACATGACCACTCAGTGTTTATAGTTCAACTACGTCCTGGTTGCAGGTAAAAATCCCTCAGCTTTGTCAACCCTGTCTCTGGATTGCTACTGTATAAATACGTTCCACTCTAATTCATACAGGCTTGTGAGCCTCTCTCTTTTTATAGAGGTAGAGGGAGTCTCTAGTCTTGCGAACCGCATTCAACCAAGCCTAATACAACACTATTTTAATTACATAACAATTAATATTACCTCTCGTGCTTTGATGCAGATGGGGAGGTACAGCCGGGTTTCAGCATAGAGCTATTGTTACGTCTTATCTCCCCAATTCTCCTCTCCTCCCCCCCCCTTCGCTAAATTGCGACATAATGAATATTATATTACAATTGAAGTTTACTGTGTCGATGAGTGCACCAATAAAGGGAGGCTAGTAACAAAAAACTTGTCCTTAAGGATGTATGGGATCAGATTCAAGGAGTAATGAAAGTGGGCCCGGAAGTCATGGTAATAGGTAAATTAAGTTGAAAAATACCTTTAAAATATGCGGGTAAAAATTTAATCGTGGCGTGCGTTCAATAACCGAGATATTTCCGTCAAAGGTGGGCTATTTGTGGAACCTGCTCATTAAATATCAATTAATTCCGGGTTTACTATATTTATGCCAATTGAACTCTGTGACTCAGAAACAGCTGGTTTTGAACAGGGTATTTAATGGCGTAGTGCGAGCGATATCTCCGCTTCCTCAGACGAAATGACCTTATACGTTTGTTTGAAGGTCTTCTTTGAAGATTTTTCCTACCTGAGGACGATGGGATATTGTCGCCGTAAAGATTTGAGCCAGAGCATCAACGGTTCTGTGAATCAAATGGGGGAAAATACTGACTGTAACAATCAGCTTGGAAACACGAATGGTTAGGGCGCTGGGATGATCATCTCGCAATCGTCACTGGTCATTTTGAATTCTTCAATTGCATTCGTGATGTAAAATCATCGAGCTTGGGTTGTTGGTATATTATGGTGGACAGTCATTGTGTATCTAATTGGTTTATGGCAGGCGGCGTACCCTTAATCATATCTGACTTACCGGTAAAATTTAGGGGCCGTTCATTAAAATTAGGGTATTTGGGGAAAGTACCTTGGGTTTCGCTGATGAATTAATTTATTTATTTGACAATAGATCTTAAAGGTTTAGGTCTGCCTGTTTTTACAGCAATTTTACTGGCATAGCTTGGGTTTATGCGATACATCCCAAACATTATCCGTATGCAGCCTTCCTACCCCACTGATTTCACACTGTTTTAAGGCTCAATTGCCGAGAACACCTGTGTTATTTCACATTGTCCTCGACTGCAATCACGGGCATGTGTAATATCATTTGTACAACCTTCTTATTGCCCTTGGTGGGCCTTAATGTGGTCCATACAACTGAATTGAAATTGTATGTTGAAGTACTATTGAGTGAAAACTCTCTCTCGCTCTCTCTCTCTCTCTTCTCTCTCTCTCTCATCTCTCTCTCTCTCTCGTCTCTCTCTTCTCTCTGTATTATCGTTGTGTTGTGTGGTGTGTGTGTACCATACTTCAGTTCAAGTCCATTAAAGAGCTTAAAGAAAACTTGGAATGTTTTACTTTTTTTTGTTTGTGTTTATACTTGGGTTCAGACGTCGAAAAATTAGAGAAATTACGGTAATATAAGCTATGATGTTTGTGCTATGCTAGGTCATCTTCAATTAATGTTATTTTCAGTAATAAACTGAAACTGAATTATTTAATAATAAGGTCAATATCTTTTATCACTAGGCTGAGCTCAATAGCTTTGCCCAATATACTGAATCGACCTATTTAACACCTTATGTTTAAAAACACTGCATCTAATGATGAAAAAATCACCAAACCCATCATAATAATAAAGTATTGAGAAAGAAAGATAACTCCGATATATAAAAATGAGCCGACGATTTTTTTCTTCTCTTTTCTCCCCCCAAAGCACACCTCATAGATCATGTTACTTTTCAATAACCAATTAACATCCTGGTCAACCTTCGGATTCAACATCTGGGCTAGCCATTTACCAGAGCATCTGTTAGTGCCTCCTCTACATCGGAGCCCTGTCGGAGGGTACGCTGAGCCATCACCCCAGCCTTCCTTTTACTGGCAGATGCTGGCAAGGCCTTTCCTCCACTCGGTCTTCTTTCTCTCCCTACAATATTAAAGATAACTAGAAATGTTCTAACGAGACTAATAACAGGGTGCTTTGAACGGTGTGAAATAATGAATTTATGTTCAATGAAGAATAAATGGTCTTCAAGATATACTCCAGACAATGACAACATACCCCCCTCCCCCTTTTGGAAATGGAAAAAATACCCATAACTTCCTTGAATGTTCAAAAATCTCAATTCAAAACTTCACTATTCATATAAGATGATGATATACACAAAGTTTTAATCAAATCTGTTCATCAGTGTTAACGAAGTGCTCTGGACAAATCATGTCTACAGTCAGACAGATAGACAAGGTGATTCCAGTATAATAAACAGTATATAAAAACACAGAAATACCATAAAAGACCGTTATATTCATTAACACTGAATAGCAATACATCCTGCACACATCTGATTATATCATTTCATATAACATTGTTTTACACAAGTACAAACTTTTTTCACAGACCTAAATCTAAGAAACATTAAATCTAGAGGGTACCTGGCTGCATATGTAGGCGATTAGGACTACCCTCTCTGCTGGCTCCCTGACTGCGTGTGACCCCTGACCTCCTTTGTGACCTTGGGGTCATCGGATCTTTCTGTGTGTGTGTTAAATAACTAATCCTAGAAGTTGGAGAGCCTGATCTACTGTTAGCTGTAAAACAATTTACATTCTATGTAATATGACTCATCAACTCTCTGTCCTTGTATCTGCTGCTCAGTTCTCTGTTCATAAAATCCACACAATCATAGTTATCATACAGTCTATTAGAGTTCCAAAAGTCAATGCAAAAATGAAGAACATTACCAAATAATGAAAAACATGGGATAACTTATTAAAGAAGCATGAAAGCTATGAGCTTAAGCCAAGAATACAAACATAAAAGCAAGCTGGCTACAGTTTGAAGTTCAATAACAATTATTGCAGCCTCAATGTCAATATGGCATATAGCTCCAAAACTATATTTAGCAAGCATCAATGTTATAAATTATCTATCACTGATCAAGTGTCGTTTCAACACACAAAAATTTTCTGGTCAAAAACCGTTCTCCACACATGAAGGTGGAGTGGAAATCACGGACAGACCTCTCTTGTTTGTCATACTTACGCTGAGATTGGGAGCTAACATTTTTGCTGCGGGGCCGACTATTACGGTCCAAGGTGCCAAGATTTTGGTGAGTTGAACTACTGCGATGTCGAGCTGAAAGTAACAAGCAATTTGCACCACTATGATACAGCCATACAATAGAGAGAGGAAGGGGAAGCAACTCAGTCAGCCCTATCCCACAAAAACTGACAACAAAAGTCACCTACAGAAATCATATAGGATTCAGAGCTTCATACATATTCTGTACAGAAAATGTATCCTTTCATTCTATATCAAACTATATATTTTCAATAGTTATAATTACTACCAGTACATGCTACATAAAGAGAGATTTAAAGTTATGTTTAACACTGTTTGAAACAAACCAATATCTGTAGCTAGGAAACTTTGTAATGTGAATATGATATACCGTATATACTCGCCTATAAGTGTTTGTGTTTTTTGAGATCATTTTGGAAAGATTTGTTCCCACTGACGCGCTATTAAGTCGGTACCACTTTTTGCGCATCAGTGCCAATTTAAGTCAAAAGTTAACACTGGATTTGTGCCAGTTGTTTACAAAGGACTGCCTTTTGAAAAATAAGCGGTATTTTTTAAATTATTCTTTCTCCAAAAATCATTATCAATGTACCATTCTTCTTATCAATTGACCTGTCATCAAATCATATTTTTATATTTCTATATCCAGCGATCGATGATGCATGATCTCTCCGTCGGAGTTTATTTAAACAATTATTGACATTTGCGCTGACCTAGAAAAAGTACTGATTCCTTAGGACTCGCCTATAAGTCGGACATAGACTTTTGGACCAAAATTTTTTACTCCCAAAATCCGACTTATAGGCGAGTATATACGGTAATGTTATGAATATTGAATATATTACAGATTTTACATACACCATGAGTTTTCACATGCTAGTGTACATACACCTCACATATACATAAAAAAAAAAAAGCAAGACATCTTGTTAGGACATTCTCCGATTACATGTAAGAAAAGGTTATCAAGCTAAGCAGTAACAGACACAACAAATACAAATATTGTCATGTATCTTTACAAAATTTACTACTAATGGACACATTTTGAAATCTGTGTTGCTCTCATCTCAAGCACCTTTTCCTTTGAGCATCCCTCTAACAATATGACCTTACTGCCCTTAAACATTGACCTTTCTTGCTCCAGGCATGTCAGCTGAGTGAACATTTAAAATACATGATGTTATGATTCATCCCCATGACAACAATGGATATGAATGATGATATTGTGATGAAGTTGCTAGAAACCCCCAAAGCAAATGAACCTTTACGTCATTTCTTGTGTCAAAGCAAACTGTCAAGAAACATGGTCTCCGGACCTAAGTTTAAACACAATGAAATAATGGTATCTCTTATAGTGACTATTACAAAGCCACAACTTTAATGACAATACAAAGATTTCAGTGGTTCAAACCAAGTCCTCTACTCTCCTTAATGTTAGAAAGACAGGATTACCCTTGACAGCTTCCACAAAATCCACCTCCTCCTCACCCGAGAAAAAACCTTCCTCTTCCTCATCCCCATCCAGCTCTCTAGGAGGGATTTCTACTACATAAGGAAACACAGCAAATTGGACACGCTTCTTACGGACACAGGTTCCCATCTCATCAGACCAATTCACCACAAACTCTCTTTTCTTCTGATTATTATCAGTTAGTTTGATTTCCTGCCATCCATTCACTTGCTTATGTGCTAGTTACTATCTGACATGTTCAAACTTATTTTGTTTTAAAATCTTTTAAATTTGTGTCCACTGCATATCCATAAAACTTGCACATGTCACATACCATTACAGACAAGTATAGTTCTTCTCCTAATCACCTTGTTTACCCTAGGCGACAATAAATTGTCCTTTCATTAGAAGTTCTCTATGCATACACACGTCCTCCATCCCTCCAGAGAAATACCCCAGGCCTACAAGATTTGTAAAAGACAACAAAGTCCTCCATGCGTGGTAATCACCACATTCACTGAGTGCTCCATTAAGATCACAGGACACTGACTCTCCCTTAATCCCTACTAATCTCATTAATCTAACAATACACATGCGTAGTTGGCATCATAAACCATTACACTGTCCACTACCTGTGCTATCTTGAATCATTCCCCACTGACCAGCTCTGGACATGTTTTATGCCACAGCCTCTACACACAGTTCTGGTGGTCAGCAAAAACTAATTGTTCATTTCTTAATTTTCAAACCACATCAACACATTCCTAAGGTGTCCCAAAGTCAACTTATTCAATCTTTGCTGATTTTCCTCAATGCTTCAAAAACAATTCTTCCATCCAGAATTAGTTGGTGTTTTGTAGGGGTTCTCACCCACACTGTGACATTTATGACCAATTTACACTATGTGAGAAATAAACTACAGGACAACAGATACATAACTGAAGTGCTAGACCATCACTTATTTCTGTTTTGACCCATATGTCACATTTATCCCTTTTCTCCCATTACTACTCAGCAATGTTTATTAAGCTTTTAATCTGTTTAAATAGCTTTTACCTCACAATAACTTCCCCCACAGAATTTTTTGGTCTTTAATATACCTGGTTATAATACTTAAATATTTTCTAGTTCCATCAGTAAAAAGCAAATAATGATTTCCATTATCAGCATGAAATGGATAAGATTTTCTAAATTCAAGTCAACATGAAATTTAATTACAGATTTGTATAGAAGAATGGAAAATATGCACTTCTGAGACTGCTGCTATGCTGATCTTTAATTGCTTGATCCTATTTTTATATACTTCAAGCCCTTTGAAGAGCTGCCATCTGGTTATATCAAAATAAGTTAAAGCTCTAAGCGAATTTAATGTGTCATGTTTATGTGTCATGCCTGCTTTTTTATTTTTGGCTCTCCCAAAGAGAAAACAAAAACAACTTTAAATTCTCACGATATTTATAATTAACCTTAAATTGTGAAATAAGTTAAGACCATTCTTTAAAAAAAAAAACCCACCCCAAAACTGATGGAATTTCTATTTCAAAAAGACCAGTATGTTTGTCCCTTTACACATATGAAATAAATGCACATGGAACTAGCCTGTGTGTGTTTATATCTAACAATGGCAAATTAACATCCATTGGATGCTTATTTCAACATAACCAACCATGCAGGGTGAATTAGATTTCTGAGAGCACAAGAAATTTGACTCTCCATGCATTTAAAACAATTTCCCTTATTTCCCTTCAGAATTTCCTTCTCCGTTCAAAATCATGCAAGACAAAATTTGATCACATCCCTTCATGAAAATGAGCTGAATTGATCCCACCCATGACATGCAGTTGACAGATGACACACCCCTTTTGGATTGACTGATAGCCATGACACACCGATAGCTAGAGACAGAACACACAGAGTTCTTACGCAGTGAGTATGTGGCTCCCGGCATCATTCTAGCAGCAGCCGCCTTTTGTGGCGACCGCCGCTTTGGTGAGGAGTAACTGGAATAGGATGGGCTCATCCCATTTGCTAGATCAACAGCACTACTAGAGCGGATTATGCGGTCTTTAACGGACTTACTTAAAGTTTTGTCTAAATCTGCAAGAGGTCATGAAAGCAACTCAAGAAACAATACTGACACAGAATAAGAAATATATATATACTACATCAATATGTACAATATTGCTTTGCATATTAATCATTAATCATGCAGAACTTTTCCCAATACTTATTCAAAATCTTAGTACCATTACAAATGTCATCAAGTTAAATTTTTTATATAGAGTGGACTCATATGCACAAATCAAGATTGTCAAATTATAGGACTCTCAAGTTCAAGTGCTATAGCTACATGCTAAATAGATTCACCTAGTACTGACACATCCTGGCATCAGTTTAATCAATTAAAACATTGATTTTCCAAAGTCTTGTCTAATATATATGCAAAAGTATACCTACTATACAAAAGTTTTCAAATTCAGAAACTAAGATTTACTGTACAAACTTTACAAAAAACCCAAAATTTAGCAATACAAAATAAATAAAACTTACAAAAACAATTATTAAAAATAATAATAAAAAGAAACAGAACAATAACAATAGGACTTTCCACAGAAAGGTGAAAAGCCCTTTATATTGGTACCATGATTTAGAGTTTGCAGAGTACAAGATTAAGTTTTATATGCATGATGTTACATATATAAATCAACAAACTGCGCCTCTACTTGATACTAAACAGTGCTTCTACTGTTTTTGTATTCAGCTTTCTATGGTGAAGATTAATGTCCCTTGCCCTTCTACTGCTAGTATTTCACTACACACCACACTTTGTGACAAGCAGCGCACTAAGTCACACTACCCCATGTACTGGTCATGTGACTCTCTTACCTGCACCATGGTGACGTGCAGCACCATCAACATCCAAGTCTGGATGTGAGATAAAAAAAAATATATCATGCAAAAAAGGTGTTCACAACATCCAGTGATGAGAACAGATTGCCAGAATGTGAATTTCATTACATTTCATCACCTTTCAACTTTTTTTTTGGTTTTGCTTCTGAAGTACAAAAATATAACTTCAAGTACAGAATCTTTTGTAACTTTTAATTCTACTTTGCTCCAGCAAAATGAAATGTAATGAAATATAAAATAAATAAGAGGGGAAAAAATGGAGAAAAATAAAAACCAAGGTAAACAAGAGCAACGCCAAACGTTTAGCCAATATACGCCCGTCATGGCCCAGACAGTGGTAAAAACCAACTATTGTGCATTTGACCTTTCACCAGTGACCTTGCTCAAGGTCATGATACAGGGCAACAAATCTGTGAAATATTATTGAAATCCCTGCAGCTATTGAAAAGTTATGGCCTGACCAATGTTAAAACCACTAGTGCATGTGTGTACCTTGACCTTGACCTAGGTCATGACACTTCCTTGGTCTAGACCCAACAATCTGTGAATTATTATTTCCAATCTATGCACTCAGTGAAAATTATGGTCCGGACAAAAGTTAAAACCACTATATGCATTGCGACCTTGAAATCTGACCAGTGACCTTGGCTCAAGGTCACGACACTTCCTTTGATCTAGACCAACAGTTCTGTGAAATATTATTCCAATCCATTGCACCGGTGAAACTTATGGTCCGGAACAAGTAAAAACCACCTGTGCATTGTGACCTTAGACATTTGACCAGTGACCTTGGCTCAAGGTCATGACACTTCTAGGGTGTAGACCAACAATTCTGTGAAATATTTATTTCAATCCATGCACTCAGTGAAAACTTATGTGTCCGGACAAGGTTAAACCACGATGTGCATTTTGACCTTGACCTTTGACCAGTGACCTTGGCTCAAGGTCATGACACTTTTTGTGTCCATGACAACAATTCTGTGAAATATTATTCCAATCCATGCACTCAGTCAAAAGTTATGGCCGGATAAATGTTAAAACATTAAGTGTGTAGTGACCTTGACCTTTGACCAATAACCTCTGGATCAAGTCATGCATTTCCTTAGGTCCAAGGCAACAACTCTGTGAAATATTATCAAATCTACAAAGAGGATTCAGGAGTTATGGCTCGGACCAACTATTGCCAATTAACTATTATGTGTATAGTGACCTTGACTATTGACCAATAACCTGGATCAAGGTCATGACACTTCATAGGTCCAGGGCAACAATTCTGTGGAAGATTTTATTCAGATCTACAAAGATGGTTCAGGAGTATGGCCCGGACAAGCTATTTTCGGACGGCATGCCGCGGATTGCCGTTGTACGCCGGACAAGATCGGACCTGGACATTACGCCATAAACATTACATTCCCGTCTGAAGACGGGCGTATAAAAATCAGGTAGACTAACTTTACAGCTTATCTAGTGACTTCCCAAATATTGAAATTCTTTTAATTCCATGCAGCACTTTCGAGAGTGCCAGGCAGTGAACACATGCATTCTGTGTATGCTCTGATCATTTCTAGTCTTTCTATTTCTTACATTTGCTCAACAATATAAATTCTACATGTCAACTATAAATTCCCATATTTTTTTCATTTGTGATAAAATATTCAAAATACCGATTTAAAATCACAACATAAATCATGAAGACAACAGCTACTGTGGACACTGACACAGTCTAACCATGCATGCATAGGGAAATTTTACCTTTTGAAAATTTAAGAGAATGTGACCTAATTTCTGCAAGGTAATGAAAATAATACAGTTATACTGCAATGTTTTTTCCAATTTATTAATGAAGAGGAATATTTCCTCAACATCTCTGATGCCGGGATTATAAATGGAGTTACTGCCCTTTATAATTTTGGTGTTGCATATGAAAAAAATCCACATACCTGCACCTGTATCACTACGTGCTGAGCTGAATTGAGAGTGTTTCTTCTTCCCAATACGACTAATAACATAAAAAAAATGTAATCAAATTTCATAATTAAATCATATCATCAAAGTCCATGTAATGGAAGTTAGAACACTATCCTTTGAAATCTTGTAAAACTGCCATAAAGCATATCATGTTTCAAAGTTCATAAAAAAATCATATTTTTCACAAAAGTAGTTGGTTTCACTAGATCTTACGGTTCCAGTTATAGGCTCACCCTAATGTACTGGAATCGAAGCCTGTACTCCTGTCCTGGCTGACAGAACGAGGCCGCTGTTTTCCAGCGTGGTCGCTGTTCACCGAATTACTAGACGAACCACTACACTGGTCCTGTAACAATTTTTGTTCTCTGGGCTCTAAAGAGTTCATTAACATATTTGCCTGTTCTCTGAAATGATCCGCAAATCCCCAATAGGACCTAAAATAATAAGAGTGAAATTGAGACTGCAAGATGAAAATTTATTAAAACAAATTATACTTTAATCAAATCGTGTCTGGCATTGAGATCAAAATGCAAACAAGAAATATTTCAGTAACATGTATATATGCTCTCTGTGTGGCAATATTTTGAAGTGATTGATTACACAAAATTCTATTTACTGGCTGATTAAAACATCTTTTATAAAGTATGATTTCACTGTCAAAAGAGTGATACAAGACCTATTATTTCATATGATTTTTTGTGTGATTTTTTCCAGAATGATAAAAAAGATATTTTTTATTACATGCATCAATCAAAGTAAAATTTGGATTTTAAAATCTCCTATTTTCCTTTTTTTTTATTATTTCGGAAAAAATCACAAAATTATAAACTTTTAAGGTGAAATTATGCTTCATACAAGGTGCTTAAACAAGCCATTAAATCAAATTTATTGTGTTGAACCAATGTCTATAATTATTGCAGATAATTGGGAATACCAATGTACCAAGTTTTCATAAAAGGCACCATTGTGAAATCAATGTTGCAGTGAAAATAACACTTTGGACAGTATCTGAAAGGGACTGAAAAAAGATGTTGGAAAACATGGAAATACTGTGAACAAAATTCAGAATTGCGTACAGTAATTTGACTTACCTCCTGGCAACCAACCGAGCCTCGGAGTCGGCATCAGATATTCCTCTCTTTATGCTGTCCTGAAGAAGGGCAATATGTTTCTCTAAACAATGGGTACTCCAGTTTTGTAATGCTATGTGTAAAAATTCAAAACATTGTCTGAAAAAGAAAGAAACAATCATTAATACAGTAAAATACCTGTATCTCGAATACCCCGCTTATGTCGAAGTCGACGGCCAGTCCCGGCCGTTTTCCCTATATAAATGATTTAAAAACTCCTGATATCTCGAACACCGGTTAACTCGAATACCAAGCTTATGTCGAAGTATTTTCAAGGTCCCATGCCCTATTTTCACCTGGTTAATCTCGAAGTGCAGTCAATTTTCCGGTCTGCCTACTATACTAACTGGCCTACTCAAAGTCAGGCATTTCGCGCCCGCGGCTGTAAGAAACTAAATATAATTGTCGACCAGAGTAGTCCACACTCGCCTTTTCCAGTGACGCCGGGTTTCGATAATTAGTTTAAACAGCTTGGGTACTCGGTGCACTTTTTTAAAAGTCCGCCGCCAATCAATCCTAAACGCCCGACTCTCAGCTAATATCAAATAACTTACCTCCGTCAAACAAACAAATAAATTTGAAGATCAATTGGGGAATATCTTTCGAACCCCCGGATTACTTCTGAATGTTTTTTGTTGCGGAAGTCCCTCGGACTTCGAGATAGAGTAATTTACTGGAATGAATTAAAATAAGTTCCTGTTTATATAACATTGTGCCATAATGACTATAGGTGGTGAATCTAAACATGGAGCCACTGAACTCAAGTTTCTTCCATTGTCACAGAATTTACTTTGTTTTTCAAACAGCACTTGTACAAGTATTTGTTTACCCATTTCACAAGTTCTTCAACAAGCCCAACTTGATCATTAGGAAATGGAAACAAGTAATTTTTATTATTCAAATATATTGAACAGGAACAATACTTCACAGAATCATTTCCTAAACACTCCCTGCCACACAGACAACAGATGGTGAGCTTACCTTCTTATGACACTGGACTTGGATGTCAAGTTATTGGTGAGGATAGGTATAAGGCGAGACGACTGGGTATACTGAAATGGAGAACACATATATTTATTACTAAACACTCAACAAGCTGTGTTTGTAAAACACTATACCCCTGTATGACAGTGTACTTATTACTGTACCCAAAGAAAGGTCTTGTCACAATGAATTCACATGAAATATGAAAGTCTTACCACAATTCAAATCATTGAAAAAATATTTACATTCACTGAATATTTTCTCTTATATTTCTTTTGAAATAGACATTGCATTCATCATCAAATAAATTCATGTTTGTTGCAAACTAGTTCGATCCAGTTTTGTAGTGCCACCTGTCCGTATAATCATTACCAAATATGGAGCGATTCCAAGGTCAAAGGTTGAATTGGCTGTTCCGTTTAAAGTAACGAAATTGTAAACACAACATATTTTAGTACTTAAATCTAGTTTATATGTTTAGAAAATACATGAAAATATAAATATTAACAATAAAATGTCCTTCTTTGTTGGTTTATCGGGTGATGAAGGCAGCAACCATTGCAGAAAAAAATCAAAACTCGCTAACGCGGATTATGATTTTTTTCTGCAATGCTAACTGCCTTCATCCCCCATAAACCAACAAAGAAAGCATTTTATTGTGTAATTATCACTTTGATTTAAAGGGGCATGGACACGTTTTGA
>CAJDSM010047111.1:0-12975 GCA_903981925.1 Ostrea lurida | reverse complement strand
CCAGTTCAAGACTGATCTACCTGTTCAAGACCAAGACTTATCGGTTCAAGACTGAGATCTACTGGTTTGAGACTGAGACATAATGGCTAGAGACTGAGACTCACCAGTTGTACACCGAGACTCACCATTGTACTGAGACTCACCAGTTAATACCGAGTTCTACACTGAGACTCACCAGTTATACACCGAGTTCTACACTGAGACTCACCAGTTATACACTGAGTCTTACACTGACAGATTCACAGTTCGTACACTGAGTATCTACACTGAGACTCACCAGTTGTACAATGATTCTACACTGAGACTTCACCAGTTGTCACTGATTCTACACTGGAGCACCAGTTGTACACTGAGTTCTACACTGAGATTCACCAGTTGTACACTGAGTTCTACACTGAGACTTCACCAGTTGTACACTGAGTTCTTACACTGAGACTCACCAGTTGTACACTGAGTTCTACACTGAGACTCACCAGTTGTATACTCACTCACTCAGAGACCAACTGGTTCTAGACCGAGACTTATTCGTCTTAAACGGATACCTACCAGATCTAAACTGAGACATATATATCCATCAGAATGGACATCCATTACCTACCGGTTCTAAACCGCGACATATATCCATCAAATCAGACATTCTTTCTTCAAATCCAGGCATAAAAGAATTTGGTTCTACAGCAATAAAGCATTGGCCCTATTCAAAAGAAGAACAATTTTAAATTGACATCAAAGTGAAAGTTTAAAATATATATATTTAAGCACAGAAAAATTCACTCTATCTTGGATAGCCATTTCAACCCTTCCATGGGTTGAACTCAAAACCTGTGGAGTCTCCTAGCAGTGTGTGAACTTGACAGACCATTTGACCATCTAGACCAGTCTAAAGACACAGTTTTGATGACAATGGAATTATTGCCACGCTGTCACTCACTGGATAATTATGCATGTTGTTGCAAAAATTTTAGGTTTTTAAAATAGCCAACAGTGTCATGGCCTTTTCAGTGCATAAAAATTTCTTATTGAACTTGTATCTTTTTAGAACGATACTTTTTAAGAGATACTGTAGCAGTATCCAAACCTCTCTCTCTCTCTCTCTCTCTCTCTCTCTCTCTCTCTTCTCTCTCTCTCTCTCTCTCTCTCTCTCTCTCTCTAGTTGTAGTGACCTTTTTTAGGGCTTTTATAAGTTTCTTATTGAACTTGTATTTTTTTCTTAATTCAATACTTTTAGAAAATTAGGGTGTTGGATATCAGTATACTTCTCTCTCTCCCTCTCTTTCCTCTCCATCCATCCACACACAAATTTTAACACACAACAAATGTTTCATTAAAAGTTACAGAGGAATAAAACACACCTGCAGAGGAAACTTTTGTTGGTGGATGGTGGAGGATACTTATATAAGTATAGTAATCTAGATAGTGGAGGATACTTAAGTACAGTAGTCTAGATAGTGAGGATAACTTAAGTACAGTAATCTAGATAGTGGAGGATACTAAGTACAGTAATCAGATAGTGGGGATTACTAAGTACAGTTAATCTTAGATAGTGAGTAGGATACTTAAGTACAGTAATCTGAATGGAGGATACTAAGTCAGTATCTTAGATAGTGGAGGATACTTAAGTACAGTAATCTAGATAGGGAGGATACTTAAGTACAGTATCTAGACTAGTGGAGGATACTTAAGATACAGTAATTAGATAGTTGGAGGATACTAAGTTACAGTAATCTAGATAGTGGAGGATACGTTAATACAGTATCACTAGATAGTGGAGATACTTAAGTACAGTAATCTAGATAGTGAGGATACTTAGTACAGTAATACTAGATAGTGGAGGATACTTAAGTACAGTATCTAGATAGTGGGGGAACTTAAGTACAGTAATCTAGATAGTGGAGGATACTTAAGTACAGTAATCTAGATAGTGGAGGATACTTAAGTACAGTAATCTAGATAGTGGAGGATACTTAAAGTACAGTAATCTAGATGGTGGAGAGATACTTAAGTACAGTAATCTAGACTCAGAACTTGTGATCTACACACAGCCTTATATACACATCTACCCACAGAGCCAAATCAGCTGAGCAGTAAGAAATAAAATATAGTTATTTCTATTTATGTTTTAAAAGGAAGTACTAAGACATCAGAAATGTGTTATTTCTCCTTAAATTCTTTGGTATCCCCTTATACTTGGGGGGGGGGGATGGGGGAAATAATGGTTGGTTAATACTGTACCAGATTTGCTACTGTGGTGGTATTTTTCACCTGGAAGGTGTGTGGTGGGTGTGTTAGTTTCACCTTTTCTTTTTCTTTGGAGGGGGGGGGGGGGTGGCATGTATTTTTTCACCTGGGGGGTGTTAATACTGTACCAGATTGCTTACTGTGGTGGTATTTTTCCTTCTAATGTTGGTCCATAGGCTGATCCACTACAAATTCCAACAAAATATCTCCACCAGGAAGCCTAGGCCAGAGCCTTTGTATACCGCCTGAGTTGAAAAGTAAAACTTTGTGAGGTGAAATTTAAAACCAAGCACCTACAATAATACCATGCATGCCACGCAACACAAAATAAAACAAACCTACTTGTCTCCTCAGCGCCCCCTAGCGGCATCTGACCACCACCATTCAACACAGTGAGGGCTTATTTGTCATCTGTGGAATATTAAACAAACAAAGAGTCACTGAAGGTAGACTAAATAATTATTGTAAAAGTAAAAAATTCTGCATATTATATTCCAGAATCTGAACAAGTTTCTAATCCAAAATCAACATATACGCACAAAATCACTTTTTTCATGGGGTCGTTTTGCTGTTTACATACACTAGACTTGCTTTGATTGTATAATGTATAATAAAGATCAGCATAAGATTTGATTTGATTGTATGATAAAGATTGCATAGACTTGATTTGATTGTATAATAAAGATACGCATAGATTGATTTGATTGTATGATAAAGATTAGCATAGATTTGATTTAATGACGGTAGTCAATGAAGAACTTGTTTGTGGTGGGCCTGATTTGCTGACTGTGTGATCAGTAACACTGTCCCTACCTTTCCATGTGTTGTGGTGGCCTGATTTGCTGACTGTGTGATCAGTAACATGCCCTACCTTCCGTGGGAGTCCACCCCCCAGCTGTCTGGAATAGGGATCTGTTTCTCTCATGTAGTTCTATCTGTAGAATCAAGGAAAAACAATTAACAGATAATAATTAAACCAATCAAAAAGTTTCAATAAACTTGTCTACTAAATGGACACAAAATGCTGGGGGCATATAGTGTTGCACTTGTCTGCCATTCCGTTATCCCATTATTTTGTTTCAATAACACCTCATTTCCTGGACTAGGATTTTTTTTTTTTGTGTAAGGCAGTATCATTTTATCTTTGCAACTCCTCTTAAACCCTGTGGAGGATTTCAATGAAACTTGGTACAATTAAATTCACAACTTGTAGATATGATGTGGAAGGGAGGGCTTTTCAAAATTTATGAAAAAGATGGAATTTTAGGTCACCTGAGTAACTCAGGTGACCTATTGCAATCGGTTTTCGTCCGTCGTCGTGCGTTAACAATTTGAACATTTTAACTTCTTCTTGATAACTACTAGTCCAATTCTTTTCAAATTTGTATGAGCATCTTTGGGACAAGGGGCACATAAATTGTAAATTTCAGGTCTCTTGCACCCCTGGGGCCCTGGGAGGGGCCAAAAGTGATCATTTCAAAATCTTCTTCTTTACAACCACATATGCCTGAGAGAAACTAAATGCATGGTGATGTAGAACAGGAGCCTTTACCAAAATTGTAAATGGTGATCCCTGGGGTAGGGGTTCTGACCCCAGTGTGGGGTCAAACTTGGTACATAGTGTATATGTGAAAACATATTGAAAAACATCTCTTTAATGCTATTGATAGTAAATTTAAACTGAATGGATAATTGGAATGAGCCAGGGAGTTTTCTATTATAATTGTAAATTTTGTGATCCTAGGGATAGGGGTTTTGCTATTAGGGTGGGGCCAAAAGCGGAAATGGTCCTAGATGAAATGTGTTAGCAATTGAACATTTTTAGCTTCTTCTTATAACTACCAGTCCAATTCTTTTCAATTTGTGGTATGAAGCATCTTTGGGACAAGGGGCACATAAATTGTAAATTTCAGGTCTCTTGCACCCCTAGGGTCTGGGGTGGGCAAAAACTGCACAAAAGTGACCAATTTTCAAAATCTTCATATTTACAACCGCACATGCCTGAGAGTAACTAAATGCATGGTGATGTAGAGCAGGAATCTTTACCAAAATAGTAAATTTGGTGATCCCCGGGTAGGTTCTGACCCCAGGGGGCCAAACTTGGTACATAGTGTTTAAGTTAAACATTTGAAAAACATGTCTGTTATGCTATCTTATTAATTTAAAACTAAATGAAATTTGGAATGAACATGAAGCCTTTTATCTTAATTATAACCCACTCAGCCATCCCCTGCAATAAGTTTAGGAAAGGGGGGGGGGGGGTACTGGATGTCTGTCGGTCCGTCTGTAAACAGAATGTTTCCAGGCATTAAAGTGTTAGCCTTACCACCTAGAGTTACCATATCAGGCATATGATCTACCCATGGATGAAGATGTTCCTTATCGAATTTTGGGTCAAAAGGTCAAATGTCAAGCGCACTTGACAACAAAAGAGCAATATGGTTTGCAGGTTCTAGAGCATTATCCTTTCTACGTAGAGTCACCATATCATGCATATAGACTACTCTTAACGAAGATGTTCTTTATTATATTGGGGTCCAAGGTCAAGTGCACAGGACATCACAGTAGCATATGGTTTCTTGGCTTTCAGCGTTGTACTTTCCATCAAGTCAATTCAATATATACATGTATATAAACTACCCATGGGTCGTCGAAGATCTCTTACTATTGAATTTGGGGTCAAAAGGTCAAGCTCATTGGGCATAAAGTAGCAATATGGTTTTCTTTTTAAATTTTTGAACAAATAGCAACACCCTTTGTGAGATTGAAATGATAATCTTGTGTATTTGAATAGGAATCATATGCATATTTTGAAAGATGATAACATATGAACACAACCCTATTGAGAATTAAAAATGCAACTATGAGACTCCATGTTGGGCTATGATACTCAGGTGACCGTTAAGCTTGTATGAGGCCTCTTGTTTAGTTTTTAGTCAGTTTCAATCAAATGTGTAAATTAGAATATACTAATATGTAAAGGCAAGATCAATCTGTAAGTCCCAAATAGAATACAAAAACAAGAGTTGGGCAATCACGGACCCCTGGACACACCAGAGGTGGGATCAGGTGCCTAGGAGGAGTAAGCATCCCCTGTTGAGTATGTTAATACCTTGCCTAGTGCTGCTGTTGACGTTGCCATATCTAAAACGAAGCTGTCACCATGGAGACCAGGAGCAGCCAAACTTATTGGATTGGTTCCAAGAATTGTCTGTGTAAGAAATGATCCTCTTTCAGTTCTGATGTGCATCAGAAACCCTAAATTTTCTACAGAATTATTATAATATCAAAATATTGATTGACAGAAATATCATTATTCTGGTACCAATATGTATTAAAGAGCTGACCTTCTTTGCTCGAGTTGGGACCACTAGAGGTGAAGTGTTGGTGAAAGACATTCCCTAAAATTAAGAATTGTTTAAAATTATCTAGTCCATGTACCTACATATCGAAATAAATAACTTATTTATATGTACATTTACACAGTAGTACTGTTACGTGGAGAGTCATGCACTGTTTATTATATCGGCCTCTGATTTACAGGTTGCGTAGTTATATACTGAGACTCCATATTCATACCAGAAGTCCTTGGTCAGCAGCCTTCATAGCATAATGCCCTGCAATACCGTAATGGTTAGAACCTGAAAGGTAAAATTACAAGACATTACATTAATGCAAGACGGATTGATTTCTTAATCTGTTAACAATTGAAAATAAAATGTTTATTCAGAAAAAACAATCATGCTATATATATTTATTTTAGCATGTGATTAATAAAATACACAGATGTGGCCCATGGGAAGTTCATATACAGTATAACATGGTGACTCTGAATGGAAAGTACAGTGTATAATGCGCTAGAGCACGGAAACCATATTGCTAGTTTGATGTCCAGTGCCCTTGACCTTTTGATCCCAAATTCAATAGGGAACATCTTTGTCCCATGAGTAGTCAATATGTAAGACATGGTGACTCTAGGTGGAAAGTTATAACGCTCTAGAGCCTGGAAACGATTCTGCTACAGTTCCGATGTCCAGTGCACTTGACTTTTAATCTTTTGACCCTAAATTCAATAGGAAACATCTTCTCCCATGGGTAGTCCATACGTATGATATGGTAACTAGGTAGAAAGGATAAATATACATGTAATGCTCTAGAGCATGGAAGCCATATTGCTACTTCGATGTCCAGTGTGCTTGCATATGGCCCCAAATTCGATAGGGAACACATTCGTCCCGGCCATGGGTAGTCCATATGTATGATATGGTGACTCTCAGTGGAAAAGATAACACTTTAGAGCCCAGAAACCATTCCATCTACAGACAGACAGTTATATTATGCCCCCTTCTGAAGTTAAAAAAAGCAATCATGCCAATGAGTCTTCAAAAGCCTGTTACTTTAATTTTGTATAACTTTCTCCAAATCTCACCATTTAAAATCACTACATAAATTAATATAATTCTTCTTTAAGTATGTAAACATTTACTATTGTAATTAAATGCATTTAATGACTTTCACATTTAAGGTTATCCGTACCTCTGGTGCCAAAAATTGAAAATGAAATTGAAAATGCTTTTTTACCTTTTACAGTACCGTTTTCCATTATCACTTTATATGCTGAATATCAAGATTTGCATTTCATATACAAGTGTATACAAGTGATCTTAGAAGATAATTGATAATTATTCAAACAAAAAATAACAGATTACTAAAGATTTTTTCATAATTTTAATTGCACTCCTTTTCCTTAAATTGTCTTAATACTATACATATAGTAACATGTTATTTTTTATATACTTCAATCTGCATTCACATTAACAAATGTTTTAATATTACGTACTTCACTAGCTTCTGCATGCAGTTTTAGCTTTAATAGTAAACACAGTCATTTACTTTCAATATGTCACTTTTGATTTTATTGAATATGTAATTGTTAATTACTCTTACAAAGTCTCATGTTTGCAATTAAACAGGAATGTAAATGCATTTAATTGTAAAAGCTACCTATTTACACCCTATTGTTAAGCACTAACCTCTGGCGACAACCCATCCGACCCCCGACTGTTTGGCTTTAGTGATGGCCGTGTCCATACAGAAATTGCCCACGACTGGACCCAGGAGATTCTGTCCATCAACGAACGCAGTGGCTGCCGACTCCTTAGTGATGACCGGGTCCCTGTCAGAGATGGTTATCCCAGTTTGTATGTCTTTTACATACATATCTACAACAATCAAAGGACGGTTATCCCAGTCTGTATGTCTGTTACATACATATCTACAACAATCAAAGGACTGTTATACCAGTCTGTATGTCTTTTACATACAAACAGAAGTATACTCCCATCATCCGGTGTTATAAATATAATTATTTGCGACGAGTTTGAATGTTAAACTGATATCAGAGTAGTATAAAGGGATGCTAATTTAAAAGAAGATGGTCAAGATGATTAGAAAGCCATATAATGAGTTCAAATAAGAGGGAGAGATATATATATATATATATCTGAAGTGTTTCTAAATCAAAACTGGAGTTAAGCAGGGATGTGTCATGTCAGGTTTCCTGTTCCTACTGACATTAGATTAATAAATGACAAGAGGAGTGGATAATAACAGAACATTAATCGGGTGAAAGTTTAAGACTTGGATTTTGCAGATGACCTCAAGGTTTGAACATGCAGGTACAGTTGAACTTCGATATCTTTCTTGGTCCCATCAAGTTCAAGATAATGAGGTTTGACTGTAGTACTAAGACAGCAAGAACAAAGGAGGAGGATTGAAGCTGAATAGCAAGTTGTGCAAGATAATAAGGATGGATGGGAAGAGAAACAAGATAAAGGTAGGGGAAGATAAGGTGGGAGCTTAATTGTTTATACCTCAGGGAGCAATAGTACACAACATCAGGAGGGAGATCTACCTCAGGGGGCAATAGTAACAACATCAGGAGGGAGATCTACCTCAGGGAGCAATAGTAACAAACATCAGGAGGAGATCTACCTCAGGGGGCAATAGTAACAACATCAGGAGGGAGATCTACCTCAGGGGCAATAGTAACAACATCAGGAGGGAGAGCTACCTCAGGGGGCAATAGTAACAACATCAGGAGGGAGATCTACCTCAGGGGCAATAGTAACAACATCAGGAGGAGAGCTACCTCAGGGGCAATAGTAACAACATCAGAGGGAGATCTACCTCAGGGGCAATAGTAACAACATCAGGAGGGAGATCTACCTCAGGGGGCAATAGTAACAACATCAGGAGGGAGATCTACCTCAGGGGGCAATAGTAACAACATCAGGAGGGAGATCTACCTCAGGGGGCAATAGTAACAACATCAGGAGGGAGATCTACCTCAGGGGCAATAGTAACAACATCAGGAGGGAGATCTACCTCAGGGGGCAATAGTAACAACATCAGGAGGAGATCTACCTCAGGGGCAATAGACTAGTAACAACATCAGGAGGGAGAGCTACCTCAGGGGGCAATAGTAACAACATCAGGAGGGAGATCTACCTTAGGGAGCAATAGTAACAACATCAGGAGGGAGATCTACCTCAGGGGCAATAGTAACAACATCAGGAGGGAGATCTACCTCAGGGGCAATAAGTAACAACATCAGCGAGGCAGATCTAAAAAACATCAAGAGCGGGACAAACAAGACAAGGTGAAAATGTCAGAGAAGAAACTAGATGCATTTCAGTTTAGATGCTTGTGGAGTATTCTGTGGATAATGTGGTTAAGCCCGGGGGTAGCAGATAATGACAAACAAAAAAGTGGCAGACATGAATGCATTGTAAATGATAAGCTAAGGAGACTATGATGGAACTGGATAGGACACCTGCTACAGAGGGAATGTGATGACTGTGAGATGGTGTTAAAGTGGACAGCATGAGTAAAGAGAACAGTAGAAGCTGAAAGGAGTGAAAAAATGGAGAAGTCAAGGTGGTAGCAGGAGACAGAGAGGGTCTGGAGAGAGAGAGAGAGAGAGAGAGAGAGAGAGAGAGAGAGAGAGAGAAGAGGAGAGAGAGAGAGAGAGAGAGAGAGAGAGAGAGAGAGAGAGAGAGAGAGAGAGAGAGAGAGAGAGAGAGAGAGAGAGAGAGAGAGAGAGAGAGAGAGAGAGAGAGAGCGAAACAGCCTTATGCCCTTAATTCTGGCTTGGAAGAATGCTAAGTAATTATTTATCAAAACCATTTCAAAACCTGTTATAAGTTAACCTCTTTCGATTTATTACTAGATATCGTTAAAATGATAGTCGTCCTCCGGACCCGATTTAACTGAGCGTAGCCTGGTCACAGCAAGATTATTCTTTTTAATTTATTACTGGAATGAAATAAACCTAATTGATTCATTTGAATAATTAAATACTTCCCTTGCACAAGTAGAATCTACATAGAGTTGTTTTTCCATAGCTTTATTGATTTACAGTAACAAAAATATTCACCTAGACGGTTTATTGATTATGATAACACAAAAGTATTCACCTAAACGATTTATTGATTATAATGACATAAAAGTATTCACCTAGACGGTTGAGGCCATGACTATAGTGCCCTCTGTAGTCTGCTAGCACCAGAACTTCAGCCAAGCTTTCCGCGTGTTCAGGCTTCGTTCCAACACTTGTCATGCAATCCCTGGCAAACCTCCTAACTTCAGCATTTTTTACGACATCCCACTTTTGCGAAAAATGCCTGAGAGGTAAGTAAAATCGTACCGTACTTCTCGAAAGTATACGTCGTGGGAAAAATTGCATCCTTCAAGCTAGTTTCACTTTATAACCAGCTGTTCGTCCACGTACTTTTAAAGCATCGACAGCTGTGTGATTTTACCTGCTGTTAAACGTTTAAAAGATTAAGATTTTTTCGGTTCGGTATCTCTCAAGTTTTTACCATCTTTTCAATGATTGTCCGTAAGTTTTGGTTTGCTGGATTTTTTTCTCTCTCTCTCTCTCTAGGCCTATTTCTTGCTTCTTCTCACCCGATATAACCGCATCAGCCCCTGGGTAAAAGTGGTATGTTTGTTATTGTGCATTGCATTACGCAGTAGATATTGGTTCTGCAGTGCTAGCAATTACTAACGAGAAAATTCGAATTCTTGCTGTATGTAACGGTTGTTCTAGCCTGTTAGCAGCGGATGGTATCCTTGTACTGTATTTCAGATACGCATGTACCGAGTCCAACAAAGTTCAATTGAGAATAGTGGGCCTATATAAAATAAATAGAGGATGGCAGATATTGAGGAACATTTTATCTCAAAAAGGTCAGTTTGTTAAAAATGCTCTGTCATTTGGTTGCTCCTCTCTCTCTCTCTCTCTCTCTCTCTCTCTCTCTCTCTCTCTCTCTCTCTCTCTCTCTCTCTCTCTCTCTCTCTCTCTACTATATATACTTTATTTGGATGTTGTAAATAAGATAATAATTATAAAAATACTCCTTTCAGCTACAGTCCAAAATTCATGAACAATTTGAAGGATTTACTGGACAGTCAGTCATTCTGTGACATCACTATCCGGGTCTCCAATGAAACATTCCAAGCTCACCTCGTGGTCCTCGCGGCCGGTGGTCAGTATTTCCGAGCCATGTTTTCCAGTGCCATGTACGATGTGGAGAACAGATGTATCACTCTTCACGACGTATCCCCTGCGACATTCCAGTCTCTGCTCACGTTTATCTACACAGGTTGGTAGTGGATGTATGCCGGATCATTTTAATTAATTTGTGGGAATTGTCAAAATTTTACAGTTAGACTTGTAAATCCCCTTCTTTACAATATGCTTCAATATTATGTGAGTGGATCAAGGTATCTAATTTCAATTTTGATGAAATATATATATGAAATATAATGGTTTTGCAATACATATTGTATCCACGTCATGAAACTTTAAATAACACCAATTTCAATGTATTAATTTCAAAGAATTACTATTCTATGTCATGTGTATTGATATGTTTCATGTTGATGCCTATTTGGGCCCTGATTTGGTAATAAATACTATTCTATTCTATAATGCATGTCATTTTGTATACCATATACAGGCATGTATTTCGTAAAGAAAAGTTACTAAAATTTATAATGTATTGGTCCTGCAACCTTTTTAGCTCACCTGAACCGAACGCTGAAGTGAGCTTTTCTGATCACCTATTGTCCGCCATCCATCTATCCATCTGTCTGTAAACTTCTTTTCCAGAACCACTGAGCCAAATTCTACTAAACATGGTGTAAATCATCCTTAAGTGAATGGGGGGGGGAAAAAAAAAAAAGGAAAATGGGGAAGGGGGGGGAAGGGGGAGGAATTCCAAGTTTGTTTCAATGAATGAAACCACGCGCACCCCATCAAAGGGAAGATCATCACAAAAATGCAAAAATAGGGTGGTGTCATTTAAAAATCTTCTTCTCAAGAACCACTGGGCCAGAAAAGCTGAAATTTATATGAAAGCTTCCTGATATAGTGGAGATTCAAGCTTGTTTAGATCCTGAGCCCCAGGGGTATGATGAGGTCACCATAGGGGATCAAAGTTTTACATGTGAATATATATAAAGGGGAAATCTTCTCAAGAACTATTGGACCAGAAGAAACAATATTTACCTTAAAGCTTCCTGATATAGAATAGATCCAAATTTGATTAGATCATACTCCCCGGGGTAGGATGGGGCCACAATAGGGGAACAAATTTTGCATAAAATGTTCTTCTCCAGAACCACTGGGTTAATTTTAAGGAAACTTGGGTGATTGGGATTCAAATTTGTTCAAATGAAGGACCAGGCCCCTATCAAAGGAGATATAATCACGACATAGCAAAAAATAATGTGACACAGTCAATATTTCTTGAACTGTTTAAGATACAATTTCCATTTTCTTATGGCAAGATTTTTCATTTTACAACATGATATATGATCTTGAGATCTTTGGCTTTACCAGAACAGCAAGGTGGTGTTGGTCATAATTATAGGTGTTGGAGCATACCTGTGTTAATAGAGATTGATGAAAATTCTTTTTAAAATCACCGCTGCTGAGCCAACGCCAAGGTCACTGGGGTGAGCGACGTGGCCCATGCATGGACCTCATCTTTTTAATTTCCCAAATACAGTAACACTTCTTGAAAAATTGACATTACTCCAAATCTCAGGTGCAAACATCTTTAAAGGAATGAAATGGTCAAAAATATGATATTCTAGTATTTAAATTTAAAAAATACGTACAAATATAAATAAAAACAATAAGATTGTCTTTCTTTGCTATGTGATATGGATTTTCGCATATAATATTCTATTTATCGATACTGTCATGCTTTTAAAAAAAGCCATCGTAAATCAAGGCATTCTCTATGTTACAACTACAGGCCTGTTTGTCGTGACGTTATTTTTCATTACGATGTCCTTGATATGCATTTTTGCACAGTGTGCTGATATGGTTATAGATTTTTGCACGGCGTGCTGATATCAGTAATTGTACCGTTACCTATATCACGCCATGCAGATTCTGCATAATCAGTACCAAGTATTTTATTTTCTGCAATGCTAGCAGCCTTCATCTCCCAATAAACCAACAACAAAAGAAGCATTTTATTGTTTACTTTAAAACTATTTCACAGTTTATCAAACAAAATACCCTGTTCTACAATTCAAACAAAACAGACACCACTGTGTATCTCTGTGATATAAATTTGTAATTGTATACATGTAACGAGACTTTTTGTTTAATGAAGGGGAACTGTATTTTTATACCCCCCGCAACAAAGTTGTGGG
>CAJDSM010047109.1:0-14209 GCA_903981925.1 Ostrea lurida | reverse complement strand
TATGTGTTTCAATAAGGAAGTTGATAGGAATGAACTAAGGGGAAAATTTAAGCCCTGCTCAGTCAAGCAAAACAAGATTTTTTTCTATTTACATTATATAGATATATATCAGAATTAGTCATTAGTGTATGTTTAATAGTAAGTTGAATTTACTTCTTACAGAAAAATGTGGGTGAGCAGTTCAAGCGCGAGTCGCAATACCGAGACCTTCCTCCAATATTCCGAATCAAGCCCCCCAAGTCTGCAGGCGTGCTGGAACAAAGGGAGGGGGCCAGTGGACTCTGTGAACTCTTCACTCCGTCTGACGATTGAGAGGAGAATGAAGAGGAGAGAACAGGGCGTAGTAGGAACGAGGTCGAATCCATTCAGTGATTCGTAGGACAGACAATTAGTACTGGATAGGAGGGAACTAATATCAGGCATGAACAGTAGCGCAAAGTCAAAACAATGCAGAGCAGAAAACAAATATAATCAGACTTTGTGTTTGGAGGAAATTGTGGCAGATCTGAGGCATAGATATGGAGGAGCAGAAAGTTTGTGCATGATTGAACACTTTTGCTAGGAAAGGGTTGTTTAACAGAACCAAAAAAAAAAACCTTGAAGAATTGTGAGGATCTCTCGTCTTCTATGTAATTGTACAATCCACAATCAGGGACTGGCCTCCGGTGGTAGAGAAGACAGGTGCTTCTCATTGTTAAGTGTCCTGAAGACTAAAACAATGATTCTTTGTTAAGTGTTCTGAAGACTAAGACAATGATTATCTGTAAAGTGTTCTGAGGACTAAGACAATGATTCTTTGTTATGTGTATTTTAATGATAGTTAATGATTCAGAAGTATAATGTTAGGGAGATTACTGTACTTGTTTTTAGCTCACCTGAGCCGAAGGTAAGCCTCAAGTAAGCTATACTGATCGCCTTTTGTCCGTCGCTGTCTGTTCTGTCCGTCTGTCTGTCTGTTAACTTTTCACATTTTCGACTTCTTCTCAAGAACCGTCTGCCATATTCAACCAAACTGTACACAATCATCCTTGGGTAAAGGGGCTCAAGTTTGTATCAAATGAAGGACCAGCCCCCTTCAAAGGGGAGATAATCACAAAAAATGCAAAAATAGGTGGCTGTCATTTAAAAATCTTCTTTTCAAGAACCACTTGGCCAGGAAAGCTGAAATTTATATGAAGCTTCTTACTATAGTGGAGATTCAAGTTGTTTTCAAATCATGACCCCCGGGTACGATGGGCCACAATTAGGGATCAAAGTTTTACATGATTATATGGGAAAATCTAAAAATCTTCTTCTCAAGAACCACTGGGCCAGGAAAGCTGAGATTTATCATGGGAATCTTCCTGATATAAGAGAATTCAAGTTTTGTTCAAATCATGACCCCCGGTACGATGGGCCACAATAGGGGTCAAAGTTTTAACATAGATTATATAGGGAAAATCTTTTAAAATCTTCTTCTCAATAACCACTGGGCCAGGAAAGCTGAGATTTATATGGAAGCTTTAATGATATAGAGGAGATTCAAGTTTGTTCAAATCATGACCCCCAGGGGTATGATGGGCCACTATAGGGGGGTCAAAGTTTTAGCATATATTACATAGGGAAAAATCTTCAAAAATCATTTCTTTCTCAAGAACCCACTGGGCAGGAGAGCTGAGTTTATATGAGCCTTCTGATATAGAGGAGATTCAAGTTTGCAAATCATGACCCCCGGGGTACGATGGGGCCACAATAGGGGGTCAAAATTTTTACATATGATGTATATTAGGAAAAATCTTTAAAAATCTTCTTCTCAAGAAACCACTGGGCCAGGAAAGCTGAGGTTTTATATGACAAACTTTCTGATATAGAGGAGATTCAAGTTTGTTCAAATCATTGACCCCCGGGGTACGATGGGGCCACAATAGGGATCAAATTTACATATGATTATATAGCGAAAAATATTTAAAATCTTCTTCTCAAAACCACCTGGGCCAGGAAAAGCTGAAATTGACTATGGACTTTCTCGATATAGAGGAGATTCAATGTATTCAAATCATGACCCCGGGGTACGATGGCCCAATAGGGGATCCAAAGTTTTACATATGATTTTATAGGAAAATCTTTAAAAATGTTCTTCTCAAGAACCACTGGGAGCCAGAAAGCTGAGATTTATATGGAAGCTTTCTGATATAGAGAATTCAAGTTTGTTCAAATCATGACCCCTCGGGGTACGATGGGCGCCACAAATACGGGGTCAAAGTTTCTACATATGTATGTATATAGGACATCTTTAAAAAATCTTCTCAAAACCACTGACCAGGAAAGCTAATTTTATATGGAAAGCTTCCGATAGTGGAAATTCAAGTTTGTACAATCATGACCCCGGTATATGTGGACCACAATAGGGGATCAAAGTTTACAATTGAATATAATTAACATCTTCTCAAGACCAATGCAAAAGACACATTTACCTTATTTAAAGCTTCCTGATATAGAGTGCGAGGGCCAAGGTCACTCAGTGTGAGCTATGTGGCCCATGGGCCTCTTGTTATGTTTACAGTAACGACTGATTCATTTTAACCGGACAGTCGTACATGTAATGCTGAAATGTTTAATAAATGATCGACTCGGAGAGTAATAAAATAGATATTCGCTGTTCTAATTAAATTGTTTGAGGAATAGCATTTTAAGGGAAGAATTTATAAGCATTCATTACAAATGAATTTTTCAGATTAATTCTCTGGGGACAACAATTTAATGATCATGATTTCACCATGACCTAATATCATTTGGATACAACAATTCTTACATATAAGAGTGCAACCATCCTCAAAGCAATTGACTATATAGACAGTAGAGATATCAGCTGACCATTGGTAAGATCTCAAACACATCAACAATTAGAAAATTTCGTGTCAATTGCTCATCGCCATTCGTTTTCTCTTTTTTTTTTTGTAGAAAACAGAAAAAAAATATATAAACAACCATTATCATTGCTAAATTGTCTTAATTGCAAATTTTTGTTAACATTTATGGTATACTTTTATAGAGTCGTGTAACAAATGTAATTGAATTTTAGGTGGGTTTTAAACAAACGGCTGTGATCAATTTACAAATTTTCTAGCTGTGTTGAAATGTTTGAGCAAGTGGTAGCTAGTGATATGACCAAATGTTATAAATATAATACCAACCAGAATTTATTGCTCCACCCGATAGACTTTTGAAAATCCTTAACCCCCCCCCCCTCATGGGTACAGACGTTCCAATGAGATTTCTCCTTTAAATCCATTCATCCCTTTCCAAATGAAAGTTGAACTAATAAATAAACAACACATTATGTGGAATTAGCAACGACACGCTGCAGCTGTTTAATACTGTACAATATTGTACATATATACATACATGTAATTGTACATTAAAGTTGGATTAAATAAATTTAAATTTGATGAATATTTCATAAAATTTAAACGTACATGCTCAGCTGTCCGTGTCGTCCTAAACTGGTATTTAACACCCATGCTTTTCCTTATATAGCTTTGCTCTGAGACCGGTTCTAACGAACCATGTGACAAAAACAGGTATTCTAATGAAAACCTTATAATTCCGGACAAGTAATTCATTATTACACCAAGTAGAAATTGATTTCTGTCTAATTTGTACCTCAAACGAAAGAAATCATATTTTCAAAACACCTCTATTAATTTATTCAATATATTTGAAAACCTAACTATTCATATATTTCCATTGAAAATTCTGATCCAATCATATATATTTGATATCAAAATTGTGACCTGTTCATGTATAGTTGCTGCATGTCCATGCAAGTGGTGAATATTGTAAATAAATTTTAGGGGGAAATACAATTCTATTTAATAGAGGAGTTAATTTATCGCCTATCGATATCACAGATTTTTGGAATGAATATGATCCCATGATTTATTTGACCCATTCCAGCAGAAGTCTGTGTCACTGTATACATCGATATAGGAAGACATCCCCACCACCACCCCGGGTATAGAGATCCCCTACCACCACCCCGGTATAGAACATCCCCACCACCAGCCCCGGGTATAGACATCCCCTACCACCACCCCCGGGTATAGACATCCCCCACCACCAGCCCGGGTATAGACATCCCCTACCACCAGCCCGGTTATAACATCCCCTACCACACCCCGGGTATAGACATCCCCCACCACCACCCCGGGTACCGGGTATAGACATCCCACCACCACCCCCGGTACCCGGTATAGACATCCCCACACCACCCCCGGGTTTAGCATCCCCCACCACCACCCCCCGGTATAGACATCCCCACCACACCCCGGGTACCTAGGTATAGACATCCCCACCACCACCCCCGGGTATAGACAGGGTTGGTTGTACTCTTTTAAAAGGCTAAACACCATTGTATCCTGCGTAAGAATGATTGTATCCAGACGATGGATTGGCCATATTCTCTGTAATTATTTGAGGTTATGCCTGTACACTTCATGTCTATATAAAGAGCTAGAATACATTTGTAATAAGTTGGCCACAGTGCTTAGGTGGATTTATAGAGCCCCTTTGGTAAAAAACTTATTATATATATAGCTTTATTGCTAAATTACCTCTAAAGTAACTTTTAAATCTCTAAAAGCCTGAGCTTCTGGGGTTTTGCCCCATAGTCCCCCACTTTGCTTCATCCAGACCTCTAGCTTATCGACTCTCCTTAACAATTGTGCCCGCCCCCCCCCCCCCCATCTTCTTTCACACTCCGAGATCTGCTTACTGTGTTGGTTCAATTCAAATTAAAACTTAATTCATCATATATTGCTAATAATATTTGTATATCTATGACTAATTCCCTATCTAGATGCTCCACCCCTGGTATTTTTAAGAATATTAGTTATATGGATTCTTGCAGGTATATGGACTTATTCCCTGTCCAAAGTTTATCTCCGGAGCCGCCATGTATGTACTACTACTGCAGAGCGATCAATTGAAAATCGAACAATCAAAGAGCTAGAGGGGCAGAATTTAACAAAAAGGAAAGCTGAGTGAAGGAAATCTTAATTTATTATGTACAACATTTATCACGCTTTTCAACGAATAACTTTAAAAGAAAAATTGTAATTTATTTCTTTTAAAAAATCTTAACATTGCATTTAATGCGAAAAGAGTTGTGAAATCTAGGCATGTTGCGATAATTATATTAGCCTTAAACCAAATGGTGCAGCCGCCTTCAACTATGATGTCACAAACGGATGTAAACTTGTTTACAAACACGGCTGTATTATTGTTATTTTAAATATGTCATGAGCGGAGTTTTGTAATAATTATCAAAGTAAGTAATGTAATTTTACAAATAATTTTTAAAATACTCAAACTATAAGATGGATAAATGCAAAAAAAGCACCGATTTGTTATCGAAGTGGTTATATGGAAGCCATTTTGTATCCATCTATTCTTTACAGGGTACATGGTCTCATGTACCCGGCTTATCGTCCAATCAAATGCCTACATTTTTCTCTGCAGTAGGCCTAGTGATGATCTTCTCGGGATTATCCTTGATACAAGTAACAACAAAAAAATGGAACTGTTTTGATTTTTGTTTATCAATAAACATTGAAATTCAAAACATGATCGACTGCTTTAAAAAAAAAAAAAAAAAAAAAAGCCCCTGCGTATACCTAAGAACCGGAACGTTTTGATCCCACCGTCTACATTCCAGTGTTTCCTTATTACACAACCAAAACAATGTTACGGAAGAATTTCATCGTATTATTTCCTTCTCGAAAATATGGTGGATTTCAAATCTCACAAGAATCATACATGTGCATGATTCAAGAAAATGACATATACTTTTATTCGTAGAGAATAATGAACGCAAGTCGTGTAAGGAGAGCGTGAGTCAAAGTGAAAGTAGAATCTAAATATAGATTTAGTTGGGGGTTTTTCTCAGAAAAAGTCCAAAGAGAAAGACGACCAGAAACTAAAACGAGCGTCAAAGTGAAAGAAAGGTAGGTAAGATCCAGAGTGTGTTTACTTCAGGATAGATTTCAACACGTTTAAAAGTGCCCCATTTTACACACAAAACGACTTAGGTTTTTGAAAACAAATTAGAAACTGGTTTTGTTGTAAGCTCTGCTGTATTTTTATTTTTATATAGCCTAATTGACAATCATTAATTTTAGTGATCTGTGTTTGTGATTTTCTTAAAGAAATGATTTTAAATTATACTTTATCTGTTTATTTTCCACGCCATTCACCTTTATGGATACAGACCTTGTATAGTTCTATTAAAGCGACCACAGTTTATGGTCTTGTGGCCTGGTCTACCGTCTTATTTGATTAAGATGATGAGGTTCAATTTTTGCTATCATATTTGAATTACAGCTATAAGCACATTCTCGCGAAGACCTTGGCTTAAAGAATCTGGGCGCACAAGGCGGGGCAAATCCCCCGCTCTAAGACACAGGATATCTAAAATTTCAAAATAACAAAAATTCGGTTCTATTATGAAAAATGAGTAGTGTCGGTGATCTCAACTAACCAAATTAGATTCTTATATCTAAATTAATTGAGGTTTGATTAATAATGGGTGTTAATTAAGCATGGCTCATACGCAGTTTTGATGAAAAATAGGTGTAAAATAGCCATTAAACATCAGGGCTCCCACTGGACCAAAACTTCTTTTTGCCAGTTTCGAGCGGCAAAAACACACCCTATTTTTTTTAATATATCTATTCATAATGCCTAGTGTGGAAAGATATAAACAGTTGAAGTATTTGATAAAGTTATTTTCGCCACTTGAGATTTTTTTCCCCGCCAATTTTGAATTTTTTTCGCCATTGGCGAAATGGCGACTCATAGCTCGAGCCCTGTAAACATTGAGTTTTGAATATGAGTGGGTCAAGTCTCTTATTATTTCACAAGTTATTCACAAATAACGGTAAATGTATTGTAATTTATCATTGAATTATAATCAGTGTTTTTTTTGGGCTCGATTTGGGGCCGATATTCGGCCCCAGTCCCAATCCTAAATTTCCTAATATTTTCCCAATTTTGAGGGGAAAATTCCCAATCGTAACCCCAAAAAATAAATATTTTTTATTCAGTAAATATTTGCCTTGCCTCACCGGGAACGAAGTGTATTCATAATGAATATGTTTGTGTGTACTGATATGTGATATCGAGTGTTCAGTATGTGATTAAAAGTAAATTGAAGCAAAAAAATTACATTTTGACAACTGATTTTACCCTATTAAAAAGTGTTTAATACACGAGTCTGTCATCGGAAAGCATGATGAGCGCCATTTTTTAATTTGAATATCGAGCCCGAACTTATTAGAGATCGAAAAACGAAGTGTACGAGAATGAGGACTGAATTGATTAGTAAGTTTAAATTGGCTTTACTTCAGTGTTATGAATTTTCCCAATTTTTCTTGTTTTGTCGCTTTTTTCCCAATTGAAAGGCCCGCCCAGCCCAGTCCCAAATTAGTTGAAAAAAAACACTGGGGAATAGGCAGAATCTAAAATGTACTTCATATAGCTCTCAGGCAAAATCACAATGTTATTTCAATATATAGGGGTTATGGGATTAGCAATACTTCTCAAAATCTGAAGTTAGAAGTAATAATGCGTAATAAGCATTTTGAAAGCTAAATAAACTAACCCAGAATGGATACAAATACGCGCGTGTGTCTGTGTGTGTGTGTGGGGGGGGGCAGATGTTATAATTTGTCGTCTGTGAATTCCCCATAACAACCAAGCACAATCTTGTAAAAAATTTGTCTTACAACTGTAACGGGAAGGGAGAAAATGCGCATTAATGGTGGGGATTCGAATCCGGGTCCCCTGAATTGGAGATGCTCTACCAACAGAGCTATCTGGCCACCGGTGATCGAACTCGGTTGACCGCTACATTCCTCCCTCTTTAAAATATCTTCATCCTCGAAGACGCAAAACCCAGGTTCTTATTTCCCCTGGCAGGACTTTTGATTCACATGCAATATTCAGGGGTGGTCAATAGCACCAAATGTAACAGAAAGGGAGAAGTCAAAGCACCAAATGTAACAGGAAGGCAGAAAAAGCAACTATCCAGACTGGGATATATTTTTTTGCCTTCTCCTTTCAATTTCTTTTTAAAATATAATTCTTCGGTTTATATCTTTTTCTAAATGACATGTTTTATGAAGATTGGATCGATCATATGAATTCAAAATTTAATACAGTTGAACTTCGATATCTCGAACACTGATATCTCGAATACCATGGTTTACTTATGTCAAACTGATTTGGAGGTCCCAACCACCTATTTTCTTAGTATTTTTACCATCAATATCTCGTATTCACGGATATCTTGAACTTTTTTCTTGGTCCCATCAAGTTCGAGATAATGATGTTTGACTGTATTAACAAATAATTAACATTTTCAATTTTCGTAGATATTTATATATATTTAAAGATTGAATCAGACTGTGTATCCGAGTTGTTTATACATCAGGGCTCAGCATTAACTTAAATTTCCACTTGTCCATCGGACAAGCTGCCACCAAATGTTACTTGCCTGAATGTCTAATTAACTGGTTCGACTCTGAACACAAACTGAACAAAAACAGGGTTTAATATCATTAGCTTGATTTTCAAGACTGAAATAGTTGTTTATATTGAATTTAGTTTGGGTTTTTTTCTTGTTGATGTATAAAGCCAAACTTTCTCAGGTCCATAACTGTCTTATTTATAATACTAGTTTTCATGGGTATGAAGACTAGTTTACATCATGGTTGTATTGTTTACATTAGTTTCATATTTGAAAGTTGCAGTGAACAAAAACTCGATGCGGTTAATGAATATCAATAATGTCTTTTTTATTCGAAGTCAGAATGTTACCAAATACAAGCTTAAAAAGTTACTTGTCTGGTCGGACATCTGCAATTAGGGATCAACTTGTCCAGTGACAAAATGAACTTGACATGGACAATTGGACAAATGTTAATGTTGAGCCCTGGCACATGTTCATATCATGACATCAAATCAGTGAAATCACAGCTTTTGGATTTTGGAATTCTCGTATTTTGCAAACATTTAACATTTTGATTGTCCTGGGAAAAATCACCAAAAAAAAATCATATAAAATAATTGAGCTAGCTTGTATCACTCTTTTGATAGTAAATCATACTTTAAAGAGGTGCATAAGGTGTACATATTTTCACTTCAGATGTAGTAAGAATTATATTAAGCTTCATACATGTTACCATATCAAAAATTAAATATGTCATCTTAAAGCATCTTTAGGATTATGTCCTCAGAAATGGGCTGCTTCCTGTGTGATATTTTGTCTTCAGGAAATCCTTGCAGTGCTAGCTACATCATCACAAGGAGTGGAGGCATTTCTATACCGACTAGTATAAAAGGTCACCGAAAATATCTCAGCTAGTCTAGCGGAGTGTGTCTTCTGTAGTGTCTGCAGAAAAGTAGACAGAGATAACAGTTTCTGTATAATAGAGTCAGTAGACCACTTAAATTCAAACCTTGCATGGACACTTGACTTTTCATTGGGATATATATCTCTTAATTTAGCCACGAGTATCCATCCACTCCACTCATGCGCGAGTGGACCAAAAACCATGGGTGGCTAGTGAATAAATGGGTGACCACACTTAATTAAGCTAATGGCTTGTGAATTAATTAATATATTAGTCTGAATTTGAATATTCGTTACTCATGGGTTAATGTTGGGTTTTGCATGCATATGGATAAATGCGTATAATTATGTCATGAAAAAAACCCAACTTAAATAAATAGTGGTCGAATAGATTAGGTAGTGATAGAAAGATTCCTGATTTGAATCTCGGTGTGGTCATGCACTTGACGTCACAGTTTTTTCCCTAAAGGTGATCAGATTTGCATTGTCTCAGTTAGACTTGCTCCAGATGACTAAGTGAGACTGAGATATATGACGTCACGATAGCAGCTGGAAATTTTCGGAGTGTTTAGGGATTTTTCAGTTATAATTATGCATAAAATTTTCATTTTATAAATAGAACATTTTTTTAACACTATATATAGGCACTATTATTGTGGATAAATATGCTCCTGTTTTCAGATATTTACTATCAATGTTTAAATGGCATCACTATATGTGTGTAATTTGTGTACACAGTATTAGTGTCGATCGGTATTTAAAATATATAGCACTTTGTAGACAGAAATTAATATGTAGATTTTCTTTTCTTTTTTTTTTTTCTTTTTTTTTTTTTACTTTTGGTATGTGAAAATATGATAAATTTATGTAATCCAATGCATAGCTAGTTTGGATAATATCCTAATTCGAAATTGGTACAATAATATTGGATTGGATTCAGCCCATTCTATAAATAGCTAGCTAGATTTAATGGGATTTTTAGATACATATAAATAGAACTGAATTTTCTCCTGGAAATTTTCTGTCTACATGTTGGATTAAAGACAATTTGTGAGTGTTGAAGAAGATATAGAGAGATGGGGGACCAGTTACAGCATGCTGAACAGGCTCACAGAGAAATAGAGGGCCCGAATGACCGTGTAAACTTTTGTTCTGTTTATATATATATATATACCCATGCTAAATTTAAAGCACTGCGTATAACAATCTGCAGTATAATTTTACCTGCTTTAAAAGTGTCTTGCTTCTAAATGGTTTACTGATAGATTGAAATTCAGTTGTATCTTAAATATCAAGATTATTTATATATATACATATTTGTTTGAATTTTGTGGGGTAGCTAGTATATATAGTTGCATAATACCAGTACGGAATCCTAGATGTCCTCTGAAATCTGGAAGAGAAAGGAGGATAGGGAAGCTATAGGCTATGGACTGGTTGTCAATCACAATGACCTCCATTGAAGCAAATTAATTCAAAGAAGAAGGGCATATTGATTTCACCTGTCTGTTGATAGACTACATGTTGTCCACTCAGTGATTTTTAGAACTCAATGATTTTAAGAACCATTCTTTTGATCATAATGATGTTTCATATTGAAATAGAAGAGGATCCGCTATTGATTTTCAGGTCAAAGGTCACTGGGTGCAGTGCAGTACTCTGTAAACTTTTTGTTTGCCCAATATCTTGAGGATCCTTGTTATGATGCCCTCGCAGCTAGTTGAGCATATAGCATTGCTGTCAGCACAGTGCCAGCTCTGTGTGTGTGTCCGGAACCTTGTGAACAAGATAGAAGCAAGGGCATTTATCAGAGGATCATAATATGTACCGTCCACAAATGTTGCCGATGGAGAATGGATGAGCCCATTAGATTTCCAAGGACAAAGGTCACAACCAGTATTGACTAAAATTATTGTTGTTAGATAGACGACACAGCATTTATCAGAGAATCATAATATGTACCGTCCACAAATGTTGCCGATGGAGAATGGATGAGCCCATTAGATTTCCAAGGACAAAGGTCACAACCAGTATTGACTAAAATTATTGTTGTTAGATAGACGACACAGCATTTATCAGAGAATCATAATATGTACCTTCCACAAATGTTGCCAATGGAGAGTGGATGAAACTTATCAATTTTCAAGGTCAAAGGTCACAACCATTATTGACTAAAATTCTTGTTGTTAGATAGAGGACACAGCATTTATCAGAGAATCATAATATGTACCTTCCACAAATGTTGCCCATGGAGAATGGATGAGCCCATTAGATTTTCAAGGACAAAGGTCAAGGTCACAATTGACTGCATCAAAATATTGTGAAAAAGATAGATGACACAGTATTCATCAGAGGATTGTCAATTCTTCCACAATTGTTGCCAATGGAGAGTGGATGAACCTAATATTGGTTTTCAAGGTCAAGGTCACTATTGTCTCTGTTTATAAATCTTGTGTTGAGAGGGGATTCTACGCTTGCATTGTCTTGTTTAATTAAGTGATATTTCATACATGGGTTTGATATTGGTAGTAGATGACCAGTGGCAGATCCAGGAATTTCAGAACCGGGGGTGGGGGTGGGGTTATAAGTCTTGGGGTCTGGGGATTGTTTTGATGCCCCTTTACATATACCCTATGTTTTTGTAGTGAGTAGAGAATAAAATACATGTATGTTTACATTACATTTCTTGTTTACATCTGATTTGCTGTCATGTCTCATGATAAATTAAACTTAACATATATGTTGTATTTTAAAGGATAAGTTTATGTCTCTCTGCAACTTTAATCTTAATTATCATTTATAACTAATTACATACAACAAACTGAATATTCGAAAGCACATGACTGATAATGATCAGTTAATTAATTCAGTTGACCTTGACCACACAGGGGGTGAGTGGGGGGCATGTGTTTAGGAGTGCAGCACGTTTTATAAATGTATTTTTTATTTCAGACAACTGGAATATAGCTGAGGTGTCTGTACAAAGCTTTAATCTGCTGACACTCGTCCAGATTCTATCGTGTACACAGGTTTGGGGGCACTGGGACGAGAAGGCCGGGACCCAGGGCCAAATTGTTCTCAACAAAGACACAGCAGAAGACGTCCAGCATGGCTGAAGAAGTGCCAAAGGACCCCGTAAATATCCAATTTAGATATATACATACGAGAAAGGACCAATGGTTCCTTAGGAATCTGTTTGAATTGACATTGGAAATTGAAAAAAAAAAACAACATGAAATTCAATATTTTCATAGTTACTCCCTAAAAATTAAGTTGGAGGGGTCCTGATAGCAATTTGACCATATATACCTGCAGAAAAATGAGGACTAATATCTCAAATCATATGTCACGCTAGTGTCTGTCTCATACATATGCATGCTATAGGGATAGTGTAAGTGTTGGGGGGGGGGGGGGGGGTGGGATCCCCACGTGATATCTAGGTCAAAGGGCGATAGGTCAGGGTTAAAGTGTTAATTATCAGCAATTATTTCTCATTGGTGGCAGGTAGAGGGATGAAATTCCCAATTGATTTTGAGGTCAAAATGTTATATATACAGATCAATCACATGTATAACACAGTTATTGTTTCAATAATCTTGTGATCTATAAGTATATACTGCTTACAGCCTTATTTTCACTATGGATTGATTTTTGCTGTTTCAACTGCAAACCAATATCATGAAATTAAAGTACAACAAATATAAAAATTGGATTTTCTTTTTTTAGCTCACCTGAACCAAAGGTTCTAGTGAGCTTTTTCTGATCGCCTGTTAATTGTCCGTCTGTCCGTTAACTTTTCACATTTTCAACTTCTTTTCAAGAACCACAGAGCCAAATTTACCCAAAACTTCTGGTACAAATCATCTTGGGTGAAGGGGATTCAAGTTTGTCAAATGAAGGACTGGGCCCCCTTCGGAGGGGAGATAATCAGGAAAATGCAAAAATAGGTGGTGTCATTTAAAGATCTTCTCAAAACACACTGGCCAGAAAAGCTGATATTAATATGAAAGCTTCCTGATTATATGGAGATTCAATGTTGTGTCAAATCATTACCCGGGGCTAATGATGGGGACCCAATAGGGGATCAAAGGTTTGTACTTTACGATTATATATAGGGAAATGTTTAAAAATCTTCTTCTCAAGAACTACAGGGCAGAAAAGCTGAAATTTTATATGAAAGCTTCCTAATATAGTTGGAATTGAAGTTTGTTCAAATCATAGACCCGGGGGTAGATGTGGGCCCCAATAGGGGATCAATGTTTTACATATGATTTATATAGGGAAATCTTTTAAAATCTTCTTCTCAAGAACCACAGGCCAGAAAGCTGAATTTATATGAGAGCTTCCTGATATAGTGGAAATTCTCAAGTTTGTTCAAATCATGACCCCCGGGAGTATACAATGAGGCCACAATTAGGGGATCAAAATTTTATCATATGATTATATAGGGAAAATCTTTTAAAATTCTTCTCTCAAGAACCACTGGCCCAGAAAGAGCTGGAATTTATAATGAAAGTTCTTCCTGAATATAGTGAAATTTCAAGTTTGTTCAAATCATGACCCCCAGGGGTCAAATGGGGCCCAATAGGATCAAAGTTTTCCATATGAATAAATAGGGAAATTCTTTAAAATCTTCTTCTTTGAACCAGACGGAGTAGATATCTTATATTTACCTGAAGCTTTTGATATGATGTCAGATTAAGTTTGGTTTAGATAATGCCCCCCCCCCCCCTTTCCGAGGGTTGGGTGGGGCCACAATAGTGCGGATAAAGTACGTACTGCCTTCTTCTAGCTGAGCAGTGTCTCAGGTGAGGGGTG
>CAJDSM010047107.1:0-13539 GCA_903981925.1 Ostrea lurida | reverse complement strand
AAGTCGCTTTGCCAAAAAATACCCCCCCCCCCCCCCCCCCCCCCGCCCCCCCCCCCCCCCCCCAATTCACATCATTTTTTTATGAATGGTCAACAGTTTCTCTCAAATTGCTTTAACATTTTCCAAACAAGATGGAAGCAAATCTAGGTTTATCTACAAATTTCCAGTTGCGATCCTGTTGCCCCAATACAAATATATGATGATAATAATGATATTGCATGAACAGTGATGTGCGGTGTACCTATTTTGCGCATATTATATGTGGGTACTTTCTAGCATATCTTAAAATTCTGGAAGCCAATGTGCTATTTCGCAATCATACTCTATTTTGAAGATATTTCAATAAGTTTGTATAGCTATATGTGCTGTATTCGCGCATAATCAATAGATTTAATGTTTTTCGGTGTGTATGAAATATGCGCTAAAGAAATTCAGTATTTTCAGTGGAACAATTCTAACATTTGATTATGTACTGCTCTTGCCTCACTGGCAAAAGCGCTATCTCAAAGTCAGTGGCAATGCACGCAACTGCTGCGCTTCACCAAAATCTGCTATAATTTCTTTGAAATCTAAGAAACAACTGTCCTTGTTACAATGGTAAGCCACTTGATTTTTAGGTACTACTTTCTGCACATGACAGGATTGTTGTGCACGAGCTGTATAGGACTGTCTTGCTGGGGGTCTCTGATCCAATGTGCAATCTAGATATTTCATTCAAGTCGGCAAAACTTTCCAGTGTCTGCAAAAGCCATTTTCCAAAAAGACTTTCCAGAATCTGTTAAAACAATCAAAAGAATATGGTTTTCCTACACATTGTGTCTTACCACTTAGTCATGTTGCATGGAGTGGGAAATTTCCACACTAGAGTTACTACTTGGAATTGTCCACAGCTCTGAGTTTTGTACTACCTCTAAGCCTAGCCGCTATAAAAGCTCCCTTCCACAGTCCTAGGTTTAGTTTTTCCTGGATTCTTCGAGGATTTGGTGTTCCGTTGCAACTGGCATGCACTGTTACCATGACTACATGGTTCGGTGAAGGGTGTGCCTGAACACCGCTGTTTTTCCCGCTCAGCAATCCTTCCACAGCCCCCCTGCTGTTTTTGGTGCGCACCCATATAATGTCCCTTTCTGTAAATCAGTAAAAATGGGTCTTAATTAGAGGCATCAGGAATGTGATGATCTATCAGCTGGTTTTTATGGCTAAATGTTCCACTTCGTCTTTAATCTGATGTTTAGTGAAATTGAAATAAAGTCGGGAATTATTTTTCGATTTGGACAAACCTTCATGTGCAGCATGTCCACTTCCGTCTTGGATGGCGTAGTATTCTGTATGGACCCTGACTAGTGACGATGATATGTTGTCATGGTTACCGCTTGGTGCCTCTGTTACCCTCCATGGAAGAGCTACTTTTGCCACTTCCAGGACTAGCCACTGTGTGTGGCTGTTAATAAATAAAGCATTAACTCGAGAAAAAAAAAAAATTGGATATTTTATCATGAATTTTCGTGTTTTTTTGTTTTCGTTTCCGATTTTATGACTTTTTGTTTATGTCACTTATGTTTTACTAATACTCGATGAAATGAAATATTACATACACATATTCCTTGATCCTCCGCTCTCGAATCGGTCGACAGAACTCACAGATTTATAAGTCCCCGACTGATTACGCACCTGCAAACGGAGAAAGAAATAGCCAACATCATTTCCTCTACTCTCATTCAATGTTTATTTCGTGAAATGGATTTATTAGCATAAAAATTGATTTGAGATTTATTCCTTTCCATTCACTGCGCTTCCCTATAGAATCATTAAACCAAAATGAGAATGATCATGGACATTAAACGGAAAGCCGTAACTAACCCTCTATTCATGTCTCAAGTTTTGTAGATGAAATCGGATTAAGTGCATTTCTCCAAACAAGCAGGTGTGACATTTCCGATAATCAATAACACAAGGCCTTTCCCTAAGAAGCAACAAGTTACAAGTTTTAGGTTTTTGGCTGTAACTCTTTTCGAACTGTTTCTTTCTCCTTTTCCCTTTGTTGTTCTTAACGAGTAACGTTTTCCCCATCTTGTGACAATACGATTTGCCACATGATAAGCCCTGGTCAATTGTTGTGGCCTGACAACTTGACTAATACTTAAATCAATACAAAAACATCCTCATCTAATTGAATAAATCTACAACCACAAAGTTTCCCAGACTGACCCAGCAATCGCATTACTTTCCAATTCCTGTAAAAGCAGACGTCTTACTTTCCGTCTACAATCCGACAATGAAAAGGGGCTTTAAAAGACAAAATCAATACTTCCTTGACAAAGATGAGAATAAATTGCCTGAATTTCACATTCAACGCAAACAAAGAATATTATATATATATACATACATACACATACATACATATATACATGCACACATTCGTACACAAAGTCTCTTTTATCGGAATAAAATTTTTTAAAAATCAACACTTTCTTGAAATATTTTGACTGCATTACCAGTCTTCCTCAATCATGTTTTGTGTTGAGAGTTATATCTATAACTTAGATAAATAAAGGTTATTTAAATAAAAACTAAAAACCTAGATAAATGCTGCAGAGAAATCTACATTCTCTACCATTTCAATATCACTATCATTGTATTAAAGTATTTTTTTTCTTAAATTAATATGATATTAATTCATTACATTCTTCAAAGGCAGATCACAACTTTTCATGCTATCACATTAGCAGCAACTTCTGGTAGCAAAGATCAAATAGCATTTCAGATAAGCATTTGCTCTTAACCAACGTACAGTGTCGAAATATACCAGACTAAATTTACCCACAGAAAGGTCAAGGAGCAGATAAATAGGTCACATGTCACAGGTTGTCATCAGTTTCTAAGAAAAAACAGACCTTGAAATTCGAGCTCTGTGTTGACTTTCATCAGAAAGATGTGTATATTACCGCTCTCATAAATATCTAAATGAGCGATCACAAACTGCGGTGTCTGTGTCAATATTTATCTTACTGAGCCCGAGGTTCCCAGGAGTACATCGTACACCAAGAAGTGATGAGCAATACACAGAAAAAGCATATACATCTCTTCGTTTGATGTCTTTATACTTTCTGGAAATCAATTTTACATGGCTTCATCAATATTCAGAGCAGATCAAAGTTTTGTGGTCAAGCAAGGCCATGAAATTAAATGATAAATATGGTTGCCATTTTCATTCAAGAGAGAAAAAAAATAAGGGGTAGGTATACAATGAATTCATGGGTTTCTTTGGCAAAACCACAAAATTTTGACGGTCACGAAATCAATGAAACTGGAGTAATTAATCAAGGAAGAGACAGTCAAATCCTTTCTATAAAATACGAATTAATCAATGATGAGACTTCATGATCGGAGGATCAGCATTATGCAATGAAATTGAACATGCTACATTTTATGCTCTCTGACTCAAAAAAAATGGATAGCTTTAGTAGATTCGTATATTATATTCCCCTCTTCTATTTCTGACTTTTTAATTAATTCCCCTCTTTGAATTCCCTGCCTGCCCACGTAAGTTAGAAATCTCAAAAATCCTTTCGACAGCAGCAGTTCTATTTCTCTGTTGTTTCTGCACTCTACTTCTACATGAATTCATTATAATGCATCCCAAACCTGCCAAAGCTAGAATTTCATTCTAAACCTCAGAAAATCCCCTAAAGGACAATCATAATTCTATTGCGTTTTCAAAATTTGTGTGAACTTGTAAAGTACAATAAATCACTTCAACGGAGCAGTCGTAAAACACAAGTTAATTAACCAGAAAATCCCTTTCATTTTGGAACTTTTTTTTCCACACTGCGACATGACAGTGTACAGATTCCTCGTCTAATTGAGGAAGACATCCGCACCATCTCTCTCTTTTCCACCAGGAGAACCATCGTGTTAAAGATCAAGATCTCTATGTATTATATATGAGGATAATGATTCAAAACCCCTCCATTCCATCAGCTAACTGATGAAAAATGGCTCCCTTGACCCCAAAAATTTGTTCTCAGTCAAGGCTTCTCCAATTTTTTTTTTATTGAACCATGCAAAAATTTTTCTTCGCAGGAAGAAAGTATCTTGAGCAATCATTTGATTACACTGGTTTCAAATTAACCAATCAAAAATGTGCAGCAAAAAAAAAAATCTGATGTTACTTTGAAGTCTTTTAGTTTATCAGGTTCAATTAGTTATGCGTCAATTTAAGAAGAAAACCCCTATTTCCTTTGCCATGGTCCTTTTATGGCAATCGTCAGAATTTTACTGTTCTCCCAATATTCTGAAGCCATAAAATATAATGTAGCTGACATGAATCTAGGAGAAGGGATAGCTGAGAAAAAATGGAGCAAGATTATCAGAAATGGATCTGGACACCAAATGTCTGTTATTGACATGAATAGACCATGAAACAAAAAACTCTCTATCAAGCCCGCAATACACATATCTTCATTCCTTTTCCACGAAAAAATCTATTTCATTGATTTGTATGCACATATCAACTTGTGTATATTTCTTACAATCACGTTTGTGTCTCAAAAATATAAAATGTATTTTAATGAAAATTGTAATTTCATGGTTGATTTTAAAAAAAAAACTTCCCAACATGTGTAACCTTATCTATATATGTAATGTATTCCTGTGCACCACATCAAGCAAAATCAAAAATATTCAAGCATGGGATACTGTAGCAATTATTTTTTTTTCTAATACACATTTTTTTAACAGATGAAATTTCTGATGCAGTTTATCCGTCTAACAAATCCATTTTACCCCGAGGATGGCATCAGGAAAATTAGAAAGCTTTTTTTATTCTTTGATTTTCTACAACTTTCAATTAAAGGCCTTTTACAGTTCACACGATTGCTCTTTAAATAATTGATGCTTCCTTGCTCCAAGACAGCATCATCGTATTCAGTACCAGAGCATGAATTATAGAAAGACGGATCAGAGAAGTACAGCTCGAAAAATCCGAATCACAAGCGACAGCTCGAAACTTATCTCTACTTCCTGCCATGGGAAGCACCTCAATATTTAATGATACTCTGTTATCACTGCGATATAAATCAAAATGACAGTGCCAATAAGCTTCCTATGATATGCATATCCAGTGGTTCTTTATGGAGGTTTAGTTTTCTCATTTTACACGAGAAGAAACAAGCATCCGACTCCTTGTGCACCGCTAGTGAGACACAAAAAAATCGGAGAATTGGAACCCTCCGGATCTGTTCTGCTTAACAACATTGAGAATGGCAATTTCCTGAAATTGCATTCCATGATCAATTCTATTTCCTCTTGGAAATATAATTAAATGACTTTCTGTAAGCTTTCATCGCAGTTATCTTTCCCTGATTTGTCTTTTATGAGCCGAGTCTGTAAATTAGGAAGTTTATCTGTAAAATAATATTTTGGTAATACTTGGAACAGGAAACCCAAATAAACTAATAACCGCCTGGAAAACAACCTTATTTACATCCCTAAGAATTACACAGCTAATATAAAATCTTACATTTTTACATACTTGTGAAACAATCTGCTCTACTATGTTTTCATTGATAAAATTCTCTACCATTTCCGATATTTTCTTTCTGTATTGATTCCATGGCAGAAATTCTGGGACTAACAACAGTGAAGGGGCTGATTTTGTTTTTTATCATTGCTGCTTAAATTGACAACCATAAAGTGGGATTATGGTCCGCAGCCACACAAGGGACAGCCCGAGATGGATTGACTGTAATATTATGATGTCTATTAGATCTGATAAAAAATTCAGGTTCCTGGGGTGACTGACTTTTAATTAGATAAGGGAACATTTTAAATTTCAGCAGACAATCACTGAAAAGTACGGTAAATCTGAATCCCCTACTAGAAGCTCTGCTATAATTGAACTTGACCGGGGTTTGTATTTATTTATATATGTTGATTCACAGAATATCATTGTATACAGACTTGAGGAAACTTGGATTGAACACACAAAGTGTTCAGTCGCCTATCAAAAATTATTGAATACAGAAATCTTGAGGCAAAAATATTTTTCTTTAAATTTACATTGAGGAGTGACAGTGAACAAGACATTAATGTCCATAACATAAAAAAAAGTTCTGGTCAGCAACAGAAATTGCACCGCCTTAAGGCCCATATCTCAGATAACTGGGGCATAAACAAAGCACCTAGAAAAAACAGACAAGAGGCGATCTAAAGAATCCCTCACGTTATCAGAACTTCTGGACCGGTGTCTTGTAATTCACCAAATGTGATCATCAATAATTCACAACATTCTACTATATTCCCGGTAGACATGAGAAATGAAGAGAATTTCATGATTAGTCTGTGTGTATTCTAGTCTGACCGGATACATCTGTTGGGGGTCGTACAAGGTCAGCTGGTCGTGTGACAGCTGAAATAGCTGAACAGCATCCAATGTAAATATATAGCTGTGATGGATGAGGGGCCAAGAAGTGACACATCTTGCACCAGGCTATCTACAAAACCAGCCAACTGTTACTACAGTAACATCTTACACCAGGCTACCTACCAAACCAGCCTCTGTTACGACTGTGCATCTATTTTAACCTCCGGGTGCCCTCATTATTATTTCAGTCTAGCTAGGTTTATTTGTGAGCTGTTTGATCCAGTCTAATGTTTCTGTGTAGGTGCCTGCATCATCAGTTATTACTGCTTTAATGCTAAGTCTAGTCAAAGAACTTGCTTTTTATTTACTGTGTGTGACTATATATCTCGGCTACCAAACAGGTGCCCCCCCCCCCCCCCCCCCCCCCCCCCCCCCAGCGGCCAATTGAAAGATCTATGATATCGACTGAGCCAGAATTTTGAGTCATACAATTGCCTACCCCAAACCAAACACTGAACCTTGTTTTTTCATCCAATAGACCAGCAATTCTAACCGAAGACTCCCAGTGGCAATAAAAAAAATCAAAGCCATAATGTGTAATCATAAAATCTTGCAAGTATTACATGTTAGGAGTTATGGATTTCATTAACAAACATTATGTTATTTAGATAAAGATCTTTAGATGTAAATAATTATTGCCCCAAAATAGCTATTTTCCCTCCATTTTACAATAAATGTTAATAAAATTTGGTACAATGAAAATAATTACTTCTACAATAAATCTTTATGCTGATGGAGTTGCTAAATTAATAATTTAACCATGGAAGAATTTACGAGATTTTCCTCTTTACTCCAAATTTATGCTCATGTTTTGTGTACATTTTATTAGAAAGTATAGATTTGCAAGTGAGTAATCCAATATGTATGGTAGATTAATCATAGAATAGACTCAAGTCTCACAGAATAAATCACAGTAATTATCCGTATTTACATAAAAATCAATTCATTTTGTCGCAATGTAATTAATGCCTGCCCCATCAAATGCAGTCACCTGACGTAGCATTCTGATACAGATATGGACTAAAATATCTGAAAACTCTATTTCCCCCCAAAAAAATCCTTGGGTGATGAACGAATCTTAGACCTAGATTTGTTTTCAAATATTGCGTAATCATCTCTGCAAGATTTGTAATCTCTAATCAGCAAGCATTTATCACTAGGGTCAAAAATTTGCTTTTAAGGACAGATGTGACATTTCACAAAACTATACAATCGAACCTGGTTATCTTGAACTCGATGGGACCAAGAAAAAACTTTGATATATGCCATGGATGTTTAATATATCAAGGGTAAAAAGTCAGAAAAAGGTGGCTGGGACCTCCAAATCACTTCGACATTAGCCATGGTATTTGAGTTCGACATATTTAAGTTTCAACTGTATTATTTTTGGTGACATTTCACATATGAGTCGCTTGCACTCTACCTCGTTTCTAAAAAAAATCTTGTGGTATATGTTACCATGTCTGTTCTAGAACTAGAATATGTTGAAAGTTTTTGGTTGTTGCAAGTAAAAAATGAAAAACAAACTCGTATGTAGAACAGTAAGTTGACTGTAGCAAAGAAGGAGAGAAAAATCCTTGGCCCATTTGGGTATCGATCCCGTGACCCTTGCGTTACTACTTAGGTGATCTAACTACTGAGCTACCCAGTACGACATACGGAAGACAAAGTAAGATTGCAACAATATCAAAATTTCTGAATTCAAACGAACTCTTCCATGTTGGGGGGATGAAAAAATAATTTCAGGGAAATAGTCGGAAACGCCATGTGTACCCTTAAACTATTACTTTTTGAAAGCAGCCTATAGTACCTTTTGCATTTTCATAGGATCCCCTCCCTCGGAGTTTTTCCTCCACCCAATGGCTGGAGAAGTGTCTGATCCTGTAGACATGGCACTAGAGTAAGTACTATAGTTCCAGTTATCTCCCCTTGTAGCTGCCACCTCACCAGGGGTCAGGACATGCGCCTGACACTCCATAGAATGTTCGGACTCCATCGAGAAACTGGACATGGCAGAGGGCGATTCGTGGAAGGAGCTATGTTGACTGTTACCAGGGTAATAGTTCCCATGCTGACCACAACACAGGCTGCCTGGATGGTAAATTTTGCTCTCATGCGGAAAGACGGGCGAATAAAGTCGTGGGTGACCGGGCGAGTAAAACGTCACGGGTGAATGCACTTCCGAGGAGTTGTAGAAACCTCTGGTCGGAGTACAGGACATGGCACGAGCTGCCTCCGGTGATTTAGGAGAGGGGTTGAATTCAATATGGCTGACGCTGTGGACCCGCCGGTGTTGGTAACATTCGAAGCGGTGACTAGGATCGTTGCAGAAGTTCGGCGACGATTTGGTTGGGTCATTAGACAGGAAACGCTGGCAGACCTGACATCTAGTGGCGATGTCTATACAAAAGACAAAAGAAATCTCACTGATTATGTAAAACAGAAAAAAAGATCAAACTTATCATTAGAAGAACTGATACTTTTATCCTTGCATTTATTCCGTGATCTATTTTTGTTGCATCATTTAATGACCCTTTTGGCATTCTGTGTCTGAAACAATCAAGTTTATTATTTCCTACAGACGCATATATTGCGAAGGCTTTCACTGCATACTTAGACACGATGACACTACAAAGTCAGACCACTGTTAGTTTTGATATTGCTTTTCTACCAACCAATCTATATTGGTAATATATCACACGTCTTGGGGTTAGGAATAGCAGATTCATCTAATGCGATTAATTCTACATCTTTGAACTTTTGATGGTTTATTGATTGTTTCACACATTAAAAAAATATTGCATGAAAAAACTAGAAGCAACTGTGTTGTCATTGTTACCATGGTAAGTTGCCGAGGGCGACTTAGCGGGTTTGCCTCCTTGCTTTTTCTTCTTCTGAGCCCCTTTATGGTTTCCCTGGAAATGGAATGAAAACAGCTACATGTATATTTATAAACCTCTTTGTGAATGAATGCAATCACGCTGCTGCATCAAGTAATTAATGTACAATCATTTGAAAATCTTTATGCTATTTTTTTATGGTTCATCAGGGCTAGAAAAAGAGGGGAAATAAACATCTTTTATTGCTTTATCAGAAAGAAACATGAAAAACGCTGCCTCCCTGGTTTTTTACAGGGATCTGATGGCTGTTTAATTTTTCATATCATTCCAATGTCTTCACTGTTAACCATTGGTTACAAGCATATAAATGTCCCCCTGTATGGTTGGGTTGATGATGAATTGAAATAAGCCATTACTGCGAATCTGATATTTTAAATATTTTCCAGTAAAAGTGTCAACACTAAAGATATAAATTCCAGTTGAGTTGGTTTGAGGATAACAGTTTCATCAACCCAGACTATAAATATCTCTGTCTGTACCACCATAGACTAATTCTGCAAGTGTAGGAGTATAATTTCAGTTCTAGGTCCATATACCTAGGCANTCTGTACCACCATAGACTAATTCTGCAAGTGCAAGAGTATAATTTCAGTTCTAGGTCCGTATACCTAGTAATTTTTCACTTCTCCTTTATCCAGTATCCTATATATACTTTCTCATTTTTCAGTACCCTTTGATCTACCATTCTATCAAATTAAAACATGTTAAAATGGCAGAAGACATTATGCTTGCCATCCAGCGTCTGTTCCATGCTTGACAGACTGCCTGACAAAAGGCCTGCCAGACATCAAAAGTATCTGTCTCGTGATAGACATCAAACATGCAACAAATCCCGATTATATCCCGGATCACCACCACAACAAACTCCACGCTTTTCTTTCCAAACGACATTCCATCTTCTTGTCATTACACAAAGGAAAAGGTGATACCAATGATGGCTAAATGACAAGGTCATTTTTTTTCTTACCATCTCTTACCAACTTTATTAATATACATCAGAATGCAATGTGGGTCTGCCTCAAACAAATTAAAACTGCACTTCCTAAGACCTTGACAAATCCCCTTACGATTCATCAAGAACTTGCACTTCCTATGTTGATGCAGTCTTTACATTTTTTTCTAAGATTGACACATGGCATGCACCAGCTTGTCGCCCTATCGTATCCCATAATGCTCTGATATCAGACCACGCTCAAGTGGTGACCAGACAACTTATCTACAAGAACGCTGTGCTCTTCCTTCTGATCTCGCACCCCTTGATATCAAATATTAATCGTAATCATTTATCAATTTATTTTTTACATCCGTAGTACTCACGACTACTGATTACACCCTCACGACTCCCCGATTGTACGGTAGTCAGCTATTTGTTTATCTCTCTCTACTAGAGGTGAATGACACATACACTTGGACCATGAGAAAGTGGCAGAGAATTTCTGATTCAAAGTCCACCACACACATTACTTTAAACTGGGGAAAAAGATAACCTTTGCATGCTGTCTACCTTGGGCAGGGAATGTCACTTTGAGGTGTGTAGTCTCGAGAATTATGCACGTAATTTCCAATACACCAGCAAGTCAGTGGCTAAAGTTCATGTGTGATCAAGAAAAAAAAATTTTGATATCAACAAATTTCCAAGAGTACACTGCACTGAACCACCTAGTCCAAAAGCAATCTCTCATTCCATCAGCTATCTTAAATCAAGGGAGTAACGTCCCTTTATCTCAGTTATCTCCCCCTGTCACCAGTAATCTCCCCCTTGTTTATACAATGTTTACACCGTTGTGTTGTGTTCTGTACAGTTATAAGGGTTCTCTCTAGTACACCCACCTGTTGCTGAAGCCATTCCCGGCGCCGGTCCTCTTCGTACTGTTTTACCTACAAAAATTAATAACATGCACTTAATGTACCGTTTTTCCTCCTGACATAACTAGAGCAGCTTGGTTTGAAAAACAGAATGGTGTATTGTTTGTGAAATGGATGATGATTGAAATAGTGAAAATGGGTTACACAAAGGCCGACTTTCCTAAATCCGAAAATGGCTACACAAAGACAGACTTTAATGGGTACATGCACAAAACCCCCCCAGATTTTCCTAAATCCAACTTCTCCATCCTATTCATTTATATATCATATTCTATTAACTTTACTGGTTTTTTTCTTAATATTTTACTTACATTCCAGTACGAACACTAAATGCGATACACCTGATACACATTAATTTCCGAACATTCATCTTTTTATGTAATTAATATGCTAAGTACCCCTATCAATGATATAAAAATTCTTATATTGAAACTTAAAAGTAAACAAGGGAAACCACCACAGTCCCATGCCGTGTGACAAACGATCCGGACTCATTGGGTCTTTGATCAAGGTAAAATTAGTCCCTGATCACCCAGGTAGTTTCCATGCAATCATCCTTTATACTTGTGAAAGGCACTTCTTGTTGCTTTTAATAACCAAAAAAAAAAAACCCATCAATTTTTTTAATGCTAATTGAAATGATCTTAAAGCTGTTTTCTCTTCATCTTAAACTCTTTTGAAAGTTGACTGCCAGTCCTATATACGTATAATTAACTACTGACACCTGTATTTCTGCTCCGCTTTCCAATTTTCGAAGCATAACAAAAGCATTTTTGGTGGGGTGGCAAAATCTTTTTCACTATCTCCTAATTATTTCGTCCTCTGATTCACGCGCTGTCCTTTCTCCCCTGTCAGAACGAGAGGGAGAGAGTACAGACACTTAGGCATGCCCCCCACACCAGGTGTTGACAAAAGAATGTCAGGATCTGTCATCACCCAAACCACCTTCACAAAAAAAAATCATCCCTTATCTACGATCTTGGCTGTGTCTAAATCTTGTTAATCTATCTGCAAACTTTGAATAAACAGGACACTTATTTAAAGTCTTACCCCAAAAAAATATAAGTTGGCCTCTCAAATACTTTTNGGACACTTATTTAAAGTCTTACCCCAAAAAATATAAGTTGGCCTCTCAAATACAAAGTATTTGTACACGGGATCAGCAGTCATTCTTCGATACTTCAATATTGGTACAAGTATATAATACAATATCATGGTAGGAATGTACACTTCACATGATCCTGCTGATTTTCTATAAAGGGCACCTGCCTTTAATCCCATTTAACGGGCTAAGGGATCACTTGAGCTGAATCAGAGAGCAGTCATTCAGTCCAGTTATGACTATTCCTTTTTATTTTTGTCGAACCGACACAACAATACCACATTTTGCATTGTAATGGTATCTTTGTGGTCGTATTAATCAGAAAAACAACAACACTGAAAATTGTCTTCCGAGTGTGTGAATTGGGAATCCTTCAACATAAGAGCGCCCAATATAAAACCAAACTGTACTTAGCCTTGTCTGTAGTAAACTCAGCTATCCATTCCTACTGTAAAGCTAGGGGTTAGTACGCGTTTTTTCCAATGTCCACATTTTGCGTGGGGGAAAAATTAATAAATTTCATTGATTAGAATGAAATATATACATAATAATGATATTTATATGTATAACGCGTACGGGAAATTTATGCGCTCATTATGTTGGACCACTAGTGTAAATTTCCCCCACACGTAAATTAAATCACATTTACAGTACTGGTATATTAATTTTAATTGTAAACTGGTATTTTCCATGAAAACAAATTAATGTAAATTTGCTAATTCATGACGAGGAATTGTTCATTTTAAGTGAATCTACGTGTTTCTGTACAAAGTGTTATAACGGAAATACACAGGCCTGTGATGTCAACCATGACACGTACGTTCGTCGAGACATGTACAAGAGAGACTATCCCACATGTCTGATAGATTAATTTTTTCAATGACAATCAAAAAGATGCATGGTTGTAGTCTAACGGAAATGAAACAAAATAAAAACAATCGTCATTGCGGAAAAAAAAATACAGAAGCTAGTATCCTCAATGTGACCACTGGGAAAAAATTTACCACTGAACATTTTAGAGGTTTAATTTATGACTGTAACTTAATGGTTAACATTATTGTGGAAAAAACAGGATACCATCAGATCCATCCATCAGAATGTTTACGCTCGTATCAAAGAAGGCACGACTTCGTTTATATTTAGTCAGGAAGAGCGCTTAATTAATTTTCCTATCATTCTCAGTCCATAAACTCTTTTTCGTTTACTCCATTTCCAATCCTAAGAATTCCGCATGATAGTCAATGGGG
>CAJDSM010047106.1:0-12087 GCA_903981925.1 Ostrea lurida | reverse complement strand
TGTCATTTTTCTTACAAATTTTGCTCTACAAGGCCTTTTATAACTACATACATATATTTTAGTTTCATAGTTTATTTCAATCATAATAAGTCTGTGTTGATGAAAGATTATTGAGTCACCCGGGAGGAAGTCATCACTCCTTAAAATTCCGATTAAACGGGAGATTTCATACAAAGTAAATGATTGAAATGGGCATTGATGATAAAAATTAATGCTCTCGCGCGAATCAAAATTCCAAAGCAATTGCAAATTATGTTTATATATAGCATTTTTCACTATAAAATGTTTTGCGTCCTTAAACGACCATAGTGACCCTGCCAGCTGGATCAAAATGCTTCTAACATTATTAATCCGGGAGCCATCTCTGAAATGCGTCTTATTGCGTCATCCATTTTCATTTCATGGACGAATATAATCTTATTTATGTATTTTGATTAATTGCAAAACATAAAGCTAGGACTTTGCTTCCAAATTTAATGTTCTACTAAATTTTATATATCAAGTTCTGAGTTTTGAAGATATCATTGGGATTAAGCAAACGGGTGATTCATCGTACCCTTGCCTGATGTGTCGCCTCTCTGAAGAGAGTCTCGAACACCCACCAGAACTCTTTCAACTGCCCGCCAAACGTTTCCCCAAGGAAATACTTTTAAATTCCGTGTATCATGCGGAAATGCGTCTTTCTCCCCCTTGCAGACTCTAAGGCAAGCTATTCTGTTCAATGATTTTCGTTGATCAAAATATAAGAATTTACATGTATGTGCAAGAAGATAGTAGAGATCGAGATACTAATTAGTTAGTGTTTCTTCATAATTATCCAATGACATACCTGGTTGACCAAACAAATTAACGTAATTATTTACCTGGGTAACCCATATCCAGTAACATTATCGTATTGTTCCTTTTATTGCGAATCCACGCTCAAAGGCATTTTATGCACACTCAGTTCAGTAACATCTATGATAAAAAACAATAACCATTCTACAAATATTCATGGAAAAATAAATTTTATATACGATTGTGATATCTGTTACCCTATGGTTTTCGTGATTGTTCTAAGCATTGTTCGAGAACAGAGACCAGACCGCCCACAAAATCGGAAAAATTCCTAACAACAAAAAACGTCAATATCTGAGCGTTAATATTCAACGTAAGGACTGTAACAAAAAACACTCATGCAAAGCGCCATCGTGTAGAAAATAGAGGGAATATCGTTAAATATCAAAGAGTTGTGAGTAAGTTCGATATTTATCTATTTGTCATGCCGCTGAAACACTACTCTTATTTCGGTCATAAAGTTCGTAATTCTGCATAATCTTATGGGAACATTTCGCAGAAAGACATTTTGCATTGGATCCATGCTGGCTTTAAGGTCACTGACCCTAAGATACTTATTTTCGAGTACTAGAAGAAAATATATATTATATAATTATAAGACCAGTAAAATAATTTAAAAGTTTAATACCTACTAGTTAAGTTTTCTTATGCTTCTCATGTAAAACAGTTGGAATATGATTGCGAATCGTCTTTTGTCTCACCAGATTGTAGTGTGAAGTGAGGTATGTAGTGCTGAATTTATTTCCTTCAATTACGTGTGGCGCAAGTATCTATGCAAAACTTTTTGCTCGTGTGTTTACGAAGAAGGACGGGGCTCGGTCACGCGAAAAATCTCAAATAATGAACGTCATTGTCTCAGATTGTTTATGTGATCTTGTACCACTACTACAACAACTTACCCTATCTACTCTATCTTCTGTTCCCTGCGTAATTCCTTATCCCTTCATATGCGTATCTCTTCCAGTTAGTATGGTAATCTATCTTATCTAATTAATGCTGATTATGTGAGGAATTCTTTTCCCAAATATAAATCATCTATCTATCCCCTCACTCCAGTATCTACCTCTTTTATCTAATCGTATCGTATCTAAGCTCTTAAGTCGTGATCACCCATAATCTACCCCGTACCTCTATTCTACTTACCTCTAACGGTATAGCTGGTGCTATCTCGCTCGTGCTACCCAAGTCCCTAGATCGTGTCCCCTATCTCTGTTTCTTTGCTCTTCTACATGTTTTTCTCCTTCTGTTCTATTCAAACTTCCCGCATGACAACAGAACCACTCACCACAAAGAGCAAGTATATGAAAGTTCATTAATGTACCAATATGTAGACTCTATTGCTAAAACCAGTACAATTTGAAGATACATTTTGACCTAAAATCTCGCAGAGGTATCCCTATGTATATCGAATGTTGCGTGGAATTCTTGAATAAAAAGTAATGTTAAACAGGTATACTTTTATAACAATTTGATATAAAGATAGTCATCTAACTTATTCACGAGAACACCATCAAATCAAATAACTGGCATTGAAAGGATAGTACTGATCATGAAATGGCCCAAATCTTTAAAAGACCCGATCGCAAGTGTGACTATCCAAATAGATTAATAATTATCTCCTAGCGTAATAATGCCATGTACTAATTGAAGCATTGGATTCTTAACTAATCTATACTATCTTTGATATCCACCCTAAATATAGGCTGAGTTTTTTCTTACTCCACACTGTAAGACAGGAATTTAAATGTGAGCTAATATTAGTCTGTAAACCGAGTGTGAGGTTTTTTGTGTTTTTTCCATCCCAGAGGATTATTGAGGAAGACCCGATGCTACCTATAGTAGAGAAAATTTGGAAAATATGGACCTACTGCGTCCCCGAAAGTTTGTTGTGTGGTCAGATCTTTGAAATAGGAATTATATTAGTTTAACTCATAGATATATTAGTGAAAATTTATTAATTTTGTTATGATGATATTATAATAGTGTAGATAAATAGCAAATTCATAATTCCATTTTATATAGGAGAGGAGTCGGTGTTCTGGATGAACCGTCACTGGTTTGGATGATTAAAAGATAACTTGATGTAATGTGTTTAAATACAGAAGATAGCCGGAAAAGGAATCATCTATGTGTGTAATCAACTTCCTCGTTATTGGCTAATTTACAGAGTTGTGACTAGCTCAGGCGAAAGCACAGGTCAGAGGTAAATATTTTACAGATATATATTCCCAACGCACTGCTACATTAAATCACGAACCATCAAAATAAATAAGGGTACAGAATCGCTGACATATTTCATATTCTCTCAGTCAAGTTGCTTTGCTGTTGGTGAGATGAGGGCGAAATGGAAAAGCTCAGTGACTATAATCAAGGGCATAGGCAGCAGTGACCCATACACGGAGTCAGAAGTGCTATAAAGCCTAACGTCGAGCTGATGATCTTAACATGGAATTTAGCTTTAATGGCCCTTTCATAATATTATTCCTCCCAACCCTACAAAAAGTGAACTATCGGAGTTGGGTCAGATTACCTAACCCGTTTACTTTTCGAAGGTGTATCACACTCACGTCATATTTTATTAAATGGTCTTGCTTTTATATATCGTACTAGAACAACAGGAATTAGACAGGACTAGTGGCTTATCCAAACTGTGCTTGAAATAATGTTTCTCTCTCCAAGCAAGTTATTACATCGAGAGCATGACAAAATTAATGTGAATTAGAAACAGAAATTGTGAACAGACAAGTGCCACTTCACTAGTGTTATAAAAATCAGATGTGAGACTAATATCTACATCACCTAAGTGTGCCTTGAGCTCGGAATATGTATTGTACATCTAATGGCAAAGGTATTTCCAGTGAAGGATATTAAACCGAACTAATGAAATGTGTTATTGGAATAGGTGACTTGTCTTGAGGAAATTACATCTATAGTCCTATTGACTTAGAGGATTTTTATGCTCTATTATAGATAAGAGTTTTAATGAGACGGACCACATAATATAAACAGAGTAATTCCTCACATATCCCCTATATATTTGTCAGTTATAAAACTTAAACTTTTAATCCCATCTACTTCTTAAATACTGTTGATAGGTTACACACACCACAGTTCTAATTGCCAGCTCAACTTGATGGTATCCGTTAGCTAAACTAACCCGCTATTCACATGTGTTGTATTCAGGCTCTATCGTGACGCTAATACACAGTGCATGTACTCTTGCTATACTATAACTACAGCTAGCTAGGGTGCCATATTATCTATGCTGCTGTACTATTTTATACTATTACTACTACTAATTACTACTTACTACTACTACTACTACTACTACACTTACTACTACTACTACTACTACTACTAATAATAATAATAATACCACTACTACTACTACTGATATTACTACCACTACTATTACCATACTACTTCTACTTTAAATAACTAATGCTACGAACCCTATGGGGACCTGGGTTTAGTAGCCCTTGCTTGTTGTAAAAGGCGACTAAATGGGACGGTCCTTCGGATGAGACAACAAAAACCGAGGTCCCGTGTACAAGCAGGTGTGGACACGATAAACATCCCTCCCTGGTCAAAGGTCATGACCGCCGAACTCCAAACCATCGGCAATGGCGACGTCCCCATATCATGAAATATTTTTCGTGAGGGACGTAAAACAATATACACTGTACAACCAACCAACTACTACGACTAAAGACTACTACTATATCTACTCTTACACCCACTATACTACTACTACTGCTGAGCATTGCTGCTGAGAGCACTACTTATGCTATGACAGTGTACTGATGCTGCTACTATCACTAAGCCTCAGCAATGGTGTTTACAGTTGACCTAAAAGTAGACATGTGATTTTATAAAGTAGAAATATGATTTATGTTACAGTGAAGAATGTGCCACTCGTGCAAACCATCACAGTACTTATTCCTACCGTTACTCCCGACAGCAGGTCTGTTTTGTTTGTGTTTGGTTTCTAGTTTTACTGTATCCACACGATGGTTTTTCTTAACTTAGCAGATCTGTAGGAAGCAATTTCAAAGGTTAGGGTAGTCTGAAATTTACAGTCTCTCTAATATATAAACACACGCGCCTACCCCCCCCCCCCCCCCCCCCCAAAAAAAACATGTTTTGAACGGAACTATTAAATTTGTTGAATTTGTTGATACATTGAATTTCTTTTTGAATGTTTTATCAACGAGTAAACACTCGATACTTTACTCACAAACTTAAACGTAAAAGTGCTTCGCAATGTAATAAATGAATGTTTAATCCTATGAAAAATATCAGAACGCCGTTCATTTTCAATAAAAGATTACAGTATAACAATCTCTAAAATATCAACAATTTTTATATTGAAATTGTATAGTTAAAAATTGCTGATGCCATGTGTAAAAACTAAGCGATGTCATAACTATTGAAGATTGAAAACGAGAACCAGTTGAGTTAGATATTACTTTTTTGTGTGGATATTTACATATTTTGGAATACCTAGCTATTAGGTGACGCTTCACTCGCTTTTAAATCCTCCTCACGATCTTGGCCGAGTTCCTTATAAGGGATAAATCTCTAGACATTTTTTACAAGGTTATAGAAACTGGTATGAATATTTGAATAAAATGGTTATCATATTATTATAATATTGAGAAAAGAACGCACCGATTTAACGAAGCCTCTTCATATTGTACAAGGCGGGGGTGGGTGGTGGTGGTGGTGAGGGAGATTTTAATGAATTTTGATCTGTAACAAATGAAGATTGCACACAACTTTAAATTGATTAATATTTCCACGTGTCCTGTATGAATCCATGCATGTTAAGGCTCGATTGTAGGTACACTAGGTTAATTTTCAGAAAATGGCGCTGTACATGCAGCGGTGTACAGTTGACACGAATCAGAATCGCGTGTACATACTAACAAAGTTTATAGACATTCTGCACATGAAAGCGATTTTGATATATATCATTATATTATGTCATTATATTATGATATTCGTCAAACTTACAAATTAGATTTTAATTTTAATTTAAACATATATCTACAGTAAAAAGCTTATAAATATTACTTTTCCTGCCCATTTTATAAAAAAGCTGAATAGAATCACCATGCATGATTTCAACACCAGTTTAGACTTGAAAGGTTGGGAGAACTAACGTTATTTTACATTAATTTTGACTATTTTGAATCGATGTGATGTAAGACTACTACATCCGTGTCGTTGCTCGGTTAGCCTGGGGGCTATAACACAGATTCCCCTCTCTGGCGTTTTTAGTGTAATCTCTGTTACACGTACCGGACTTGATAGTACTTGGCGACTGTTACTTGCCTTCCCTCATCCACAAACATTTACACATGTAATGTATTTAACATTCTTACATGTAATTTTCTACAAGAGCATAAACCACTTCTCAATGTGGTATTTAGCACGGTGGGTTATGAATACTGCAGTGTGCAAAACATTGATGGGGGGAAACAAATACTGTCATATACAGAAAGCAATATCAGAGGAAATAACTGATTTACCTTCTAGACTTGAGTCCAAAGCAATATTTGGTACCTTGGACCACAGGAATCTGAAGTTATTTCAATAATAGAGCTCAATAAAAAAAAAAAATAATAACCCCCTACTATAAAAAACAACACACAGAATCTGAGTATCAATATAGAGCTCAAATAAAAAAAAAAAAAATAATACACCCCTACTATAAAAACACACAGGAATCTGAAGTTATTTCAATAATAGAGTTTCAAATAAAAAAAAATAAACACCCCCACTATAGAAAACACCAGGGGTATTTTTTTTTTTTATAGTAGGGGGTGTATTATTATTTATTTGAGCTCTTTTATTGAAATAACTTCAAGATTCCTGTGCTTGGACTTAAAAACAGTTCCTTTTAAACTATTTTGGACGAAATTTTAGTACGGTACGATATATATCACAAGTCGAGTAATAACAAAGCGGAACTCCCAATTTACGATTGCTCTCCAGTCGTAAACAGGCCTATAGTTCGCAAATCTACTCATCGTCTTTGAATACAATCAATTGATAAATTTGATATTTCTAGCTCAGACTGTTGTATAACTAACGCTATCATTATAATTCTACATTTCCAGCTCAGACAGTTGGATTGCTGGGGCAGTAATCGGAGGAATATTCGGGTTCATTGTTTTACTTACTGTTACCTATATATGTTGCCATATCAACGGTTGTTGCAAAGTCACGAAACCAAACCATCGTCGGAGAGCAATAGAACCGGACAGTTTGTGTAAGTACAAGACGACGCAAACAGGAAATATTCAAATGAACAATTATATGAATTCTGATTGGTTGATCCGCGTTTCTGAAAATTCTTAAGGGACGCTTCTAACCTGAAATGAACTTTGAGGTCAGTGAATATTCATATAAATTTCCAGTCTATATTTTTGATGATCAATGATGCTGATTCTTGTACTGCGTTTGGCTGGGGGAGGATTGATTGATTTTATATTGTTTTACGTCCCTCTTGAAAATATTTCTCTCATATGGAGACGTCACCATTGCCGGTTAAAGGCTGCGAAATTTAGGCCTGTGCTTGGCGCTTATGGCCTTTGAGTAGGGAGGGATCTTTATCGTGCCACACTTGCTGTGACACGAGACCTTGGTTTTTGCGGTCGTATAAAAAAGACTGTCACGTTAAGGCTGGANCTGTGACACGAGACCTTGGTTTTTGCGGTCTTATAAAAAAGACTGTCACGTTAAGGAGGAAAGTAATATCAAAACAACAACAATTACAAAACACCTATTAACTATTGACGTGCATATGAGCTTATACAGTAACAATGATTAAACAGTAGAAAAAAATTATATTCGATATTTTGTGTTTCATGAAAGGTGTCCTTAGGAATCATTTCAATGGTGGCCGCAACCCAATCTTTTACAACTAATTGAGATTGTTATTTGTAGCCCATCCATACACAACGACCATAAACGTCCAGTCTAGGCCTGGGAGTGAAGTATCAAGAAATCAAATCAACATTCAAACAGTAAGTAAAGCAGAAATTAATGTAACACAGAAATGAGTGTCATAAAGGAATGAGTGTAATAAAGAAACGGTGTAATAAAGAAATGAGTGTAATACAGGAATCAGTGTAATACAGAAATCAATAATGCAGAAAACAGGGGTCTGTCATGTGCAATACATGCACATGTATAAGTTGTTTTAATATCTAACAGTTACAAGAATTAAGAGGCACTGAACACATTCAAATATTTTTTAAGTAGTAATATTTCAATATATTTCTTTGACATTTCGACTTGACACACAAACCTATATAGTTTTGACATGTATAAAATGTTCTACTTTGTATAAAGCAATGGATAAAGGAGGATTAGTGCTTTTCAAAATTAGCTTCGACGATTACTGGTTTGTATAAAATCGTCTCTATAGTATATTTTTATGTTTATTACATATTACAGTGTTACTACAAAACAACAACAATAATAGATAAATGAATAATAATAATGAAAACAAAACAAACAAACATAATTTTGCATTTTAAAGCAATTTTACGACAATTTGTTTTAAATTGTGAAACGTTACTTACTTAGAGACCAAAACGATGACACATGTTATTGAATACATGCAATTCACAAATACATGTATTAGGTATATGGAAATTTTATCGTCTTGCAGAAGTGAGACAACGCCCAAATACAGCACGAACTTGATTCGACCTTTTGACCTTAGACATTTCCCCAAGGGCAAGAAATTCATGCATATTTCGAGAAAATATGTAATTTGAATATCGTGTAATTGAGTATTATTTCTTGAATTGGACCCGATTGACCTGCAACTTTTGAATACTTGATAGGCATTAAAAATGTGGTACTAACGTGTTCTGTATTCAGTTAAGTAGACCGATGTATGAAACGCAGGTTTAGCAAATGATAATCATATATTATGCATATATAACAATTTTGATGTTGATGATGTACATGATTCGAACCTGTATTAACTTGTTATCGTTTTAGGAGGACCTTGTAATAAACAATCAATCCGAGTTCTTCCGAAGTCACACACCAGGGGATTCTTCGTCAAATAGACACCACCGTTTTATAAACGAACCTCCCCCGTCGATACCCGGATATCGACCACAGATGGCAGTAGTGAGGGAACTCTCCGAGGGCCGGACATTGTCCCCGCCCCCACCGTATACAGAACTAGACTCAACCAGAGTTTCATAAGTTTTTTGCCAAATTCACTTTTTCATGGTGCTTTATTCGATATCCATTTTAATCGAATACATCCTTTATAAGAATGTTATATCATGTTTATAACATGTACATGTATTACGAAGTATGTTTATGTGTTCTCGTGTACATGCATGCTTTTGTCATTTCTCGTTGAGCGAGATTTAGATGTGTACTATGTTGTCACGATTTTCTGTGATGGTCTCGTAATTTATTTCACGTTGATGAACAGAATTCCAAGAGAGTTGGTTAGGTAATAAAATGACTTGAAAAAAGAAACTTTAAAATTCTTCAGAATGTTTACAACTACCATTACTTGCTTGTTACATGTATCTATATAGCTATAGTAGCGAGTTTGTCACTTCTTGAAGACGCACAATATACCCACTCGGCCAACCTCGGAGTTCCGGAATCAGCCGAGGTTGGCCGAGTGAGAATATACCATCCATTTGATATCGATTGCAGTCGATTTTGGTCCCCTATACTACTAGAGTATGCGGAGGGACCTCTGTCTGTCTGTCTGTCAGTCTGTACGCTTAACATATTGATGTGTAACTTGCTGAGAAGTGGGACTCTCGTCACAGTTGGCTGACTCCCTTATACGCGAGTTGCTGTGCTGCTTCGAACTACAGCTAGAGGCTCGCAGACCTTATCGGTCATCTGAGTACATGTATTAATTTAAAGTATCGCAAGCCCCAAATGCTACGAAAGTTCTCATAATTTTCCACCCGTAAGCTAGATTCAGTTGCTCAGCAGCAGAAGTGCAAATGCTCCTGAAAATGCTTAAATACTGTTGAAAGACTTTATACTATATCGTATCATGTGTTATATGAACACTGCATGATTACTTTTGACCCATCCTAGAAAAAGAACTCCCTGGTTGCAAAATGTGCACTTTCTGCTTTTCCTAAATATGCGTTTAGTGTTTGCACAGTACAGATGATTTCAGGCAAATTATACTGAGTTTTTCATCACTATGACATTTTGGCCTGACCCGGGTACGAAAACACCAACGATCATTCTATACAGTTTTGGTTGGCTACCTGCTCCTTCTTAATATCCTTTAATTTCAGTTTAGTATTAATGACATTAGAAGATCATAAAACTGTTTTACATGTGAACACTATATGCCAGGATTGGTCTAGCCCCCGGGTCTAGCCTTGGAATAAGAACCTCTAACACGGCGATCATAATTTACAATGTTGGTAGAGTCCCTCCTTCGATCTATACGTGACTACATATTTAACATTTTTCTCACCGATGCGCAATTATAGAGAATGATTTTGAAAAGTTGTAACATTTTAGCAGTTTTTGCCCCTCCCTAAAGACCCAGAGGTCACGGTAGAATCTGAAAGATAAATGCACTAGCATGATGATTCTTTCATTTATTTCTTAAAGACTGTTTTTCATAAATCTTTGTGAAATGACTTTAGAGTGCTTGACGTAATTCCAAAATTCATGACAAGCCAGTCCATTGAGGTAAGAAAAAATCGGTATAATCCTTGCTGAATTGTTTTCGGAGGCCAGATCCAGGTTTTGCGGGCCATTTAAAATACGTGACATTTCCTCCTGATAGCCACCCTCCCCACCAACCAAACGTCCCCACTGTCGTAATCACGTGATCGCAAGCAGCCAACAATGCTAAGTCTTTATGTGGTCCATGTTTTGGGTCACTGTAGTACACGTTGGTATGGTTGCGCAAATGACCTTTGACCCACCGTATTTCTAATGAGCAAACAATGTAAATCACACCTGACAAATGTTTGAATTTGTCTATTGCTCTGTGTAAGTATTCAGGTGTAGCAACTTGATATCCATATCCAGACACACTCGTTATCATATCTCCACGCCTGACGTGAACACCAATAAATATGACGTCATCACGTTGTGTGTAGTTATGTCTTTGCAGTATTTTTTCCAAAGTATGCTTTACCCAAAGCTGTGTCCCAGTCTTAAACATCAACTGATACTTCAAGTGACTCTGTGCTCTTTCGAAATATTTCCAAGACTGCAGATAGGTAATTAAAGTATATCCTTTACTTATGTTAAAATTCAATAATTTAGGGTCGTACCCACAACACATTCTCTCTTTTCGGTATATCGTTCCTTTACATGCACGGGACTTCTGGGATACCAGTAAAGTAGAGTCATTCCGTAAGTTAAATGTCTTTAACAGTATGTCATGTTTTGGAATGATGTAAGTTATGTTTTTCATTTTGGCAATGCCATATATAGATGCAAAAACAAACAGTCGGTTCCCCAAATTCCCTTTCACAGACCCGCAGAGAAAACCAGTGTGGCGGGCAGATTTGCTGGAATCGTTGCTTGCAGTGTGAGCAAGACTTGGAGGGTACGCTGGTGACAGATGAAAGGTTTGTGAAGCTTTATTTAGGTGATGACGTAAACCGGTGCTCTCCAAAATTATGTAAACAAGGATGAAGGCAATTCCTGTTAAGAATAAACCTGAAAATAATGGAAGACGTATAGCACGAAATTCTTTTGGTGAGCATATTCTATTATTATCATTCTTTAATCAAAATACAAATATCAAATCTAGTAACTCTAGTCAAGGCTAAGCAATGCATGACAGCCTAAGAGGCTCTTGTTTATAAATCATAATCTTTATAAAAATCTTATCAGTTGTTCCTAGTCTCGTGTAAACCCACCAAAGAATTTGCAGAGATGTACATATATACATACATACAGGTGAATAACTCGAATGATAACGTGACGTAGTTTAGTGACGGTCTTGAAGGAGATATCTTTAAAGTAGTGCGTATCGATGACTTCTATTGATCATTTAAGACGTTTAACGTTTACTTAGACGTATATAAAAGAACGACCCCATACCTCCTTGGACTCTCTTTCCAGTTTTTTCTATATTTTCCATCACATTGCTGTTCCTCTACGGTTTCTTGGAGCTGACGTATTTGACCTTCTTGAATTAGATGTCCTGGGTTATTTTTGGATTGTGTTCATTTCACTGAAAAATTCATAAATCATTTTGAT
>CAJDSM010047102.1:695-12528 GCA_903981925.1 Ostrea lurida | reverse complement strand
GAAATCAAAAATACACTTCCCAAAAAAAATTCACCCTAGAACCTCTTTAAAATCCATGTATAATACACCGAACGTGTTTACGTACAGCATAAAGATTCCACGACTCTGAATATATTTTTTTTTTTTTTAAAAAGAATATATATTAACCCGTGAACTCTATACGTAATAGTTTCTAGAAAATTCATCTTTTTAATTATTGATGAGTATTTCCATTAATTTTGGAAAATTATTGTAGAATATTTGTATACATATACTCAGTATAAAATCAGCAAATAACATGTGACATACATGCTGCCGATCTAAAAAAAAAAACCAAAAAAAAAAACCAAACAAACAAACCATAACACCCCATTCTAAATACCTACAGCACAAATATCACCCCACTTCATAGATGATACCCCACTCCCAGGATTTAAAGCACCAATATTACACCACTCCTATGATCTGAAGAGCGATAAACATCCCACTCCTATGATCTACATCACCCATATCTCTTTCCAAAAATCTGCAGCACCCATCCTCAAGGGATATACAATACCAATACGCCGGTTTCGAGATACGTACGAGTTATTTCCCTTTGGAGAATTCTTGTATAGTAAGGCGCAAAACAATTTGTTTACCTGCGGGAGTAGGACAAATATTCACCACTGCATACGTGAATGTACTCGAGTTTTTCATCCGCATTTTCATCACCCGAATTTGATTGATACACAAACTAAGTAATAGGTATGTTGATTGATTATTGTTTTACGTCCCAAAGAAAATATTTCACTCATACGGAGACGTCACCAATGCCGGTTGAAAGGCTGCAAAATTTAAGCCTATGCTCGGCACTCTGGGCCTTTGAGCAGGGAGGGATCTTTATCATTCCACACCTGCTGTGACACGGAGCCTCGGTTGTTCCAGTCTCATGCGAAAGACCGCCCCATTCAGTCGCCTCTTACAACACGCAAGGGGATGCTGAGGACCTATTCTTATTTTTTTTGGATAGTATTTATTGAGACACAAGATTCAAACTTACAAATGCAATAAAACAGTAATCATACAATATCAACATTGGAAGTTTGATTAACATTTAAATTAATGCATGATATGTAAAGAGAAAGGGTGAAGACAGGAGAGAAGGGTGGTGAGAGAGAGAGAGAGAGAGCAAAGTATTTTTTTTTAATTTTTGAACATATACAATCATGACAAGGTTGTGTTAATCATGTGCAATGTAGATAAGAGTAAGTATAATTGCCAAGTCAGGGCCTGTCCAAGAGGACAGACCCTGAGGACCTATTCTAGCCTGGATCCCCACGGGTCTAATAGGTATGTAGGGAGTAATTGAATTACTCGGCAATTTTATCATATCATGTTATTTCGTTGATTTTAGATATCATATTCAGGATATTACTTGCAAGCATGACGTTTCTACATTCAAAAAAAAATCTTTTGCTAGTATTTTGTATTTTCTATCATTATTATATTTTAAGCGAAACCGCTTATTCCCCTCTTGAATGTACATGTAGGTCCACTCTGTCCAACTTCGGCCTTTAAAGTTCCACAAAATGCACCTCCTACACAAAAGAGCTTGTATCTCGAAACCGACGTATGTGCATTAGTCTTAGGGTCCAAAGCACCAATAGAATCCCACGTTATCTATTTTTTTTTAAAAACATCCTAATATAAGATCTACAACAATAATGTCATCCATAGCTTGATACCATCTTCATGCATTGTATGTTGTCCAAAATACTCACTGAACTGCGAGGCAACTGTACACGTGCATTGGCCATCTATACAGTGAAGCTCAGCGCCATTTCCACATGTGGTGTGAAAGCAGTCACTGACGGCGCCGCTGGGACAGGTTTCACTCCACACAAAGGCTGAAGTAGTCAAAAAGAATTATTGTCACTACTGGCACAAACTTGACTATTTGACATTAGACAAATGTTCCTCCAAAGCGCTTTGTCTAGAGGACAATATCACTTACAAGGCAATACATCTTCGTATAAAAAGGAATTCCATCATTACACCCAGGAGTCCCATAGGCCTTAACGGTCATCTGAGTATCATAGCCCATACATAGAACTGCATTTAAGTCTCAATATGGAGTCTTTTCTAAACATGTTTATAATCTTTCATAATATGCATACAATTCTAATTCAAACAAGATGCGTTTGTCAAATACTAATGCCCTCGGACAGCACTACTATTGGAAGGGGCTTGTCATAAGGAATACACATGAGAAATGTCAAAACCTGCAAAACTTATGACCAGTGTTAAAATTTTTGAAAAGTTAGTCAAAGAGCAGGAGATCAAACATTTTGCTACAGTGGAAATCGCTTGTTATAAGGAATGTACATGCGCATTATGAAAGTTCTATCACTTATCATTAAAAAGTTATGGTCAATATTTTTAAGTTTGGAAGACAGACAGATGGACAGGCCAAAAACTATAATTATGCTCCCAAATAGAAAATTACGGGACATGAAAAGGGAATTTGAAGCATATAAATCATATTAACATCCCTCACCGTTAAGAAGTAAAGATTTCCAAGAAGTGATACATTTCACTTTATGACCATCTTGAACATATCCATTAAATGGCGATATTGGTCCAGCCCTAGGGCCTGAACCACTGGAGACTGAAATATTTTCATGCAGGATATACTTCGTATTTAATCCGAGATGAACACGTGTACATTTCATAATTTAACGCCAGGAAACCATGCATGTACCAGACGGATTTTACACGTTCGCTCTTACACGTGCATTGTAGTAGTGACGAATGAAGGGGGGGGGGGGGGGTGATTGAAATGTCCTAAGAAAAAACTATCCCTGATATTAGTAATATTTAAATCGGCCAACAAATGAATATATATTTCAAATGTTCTAGAGTTGCAGATATTTTATTAAAATCGTTAAAAAAAATTCTTTTTAAATATGTTTTTGCTTTTCTTGGCACGTTACAAAGCTTAAAAAAGAAACAGATCTTACCAATGAAACAACCTACAAACAGTGTAGCCACAAATCGGTACATTTTGTTGTCAAAACGTTTGAACAGTTTCACGAACAGGGATTGTTGTGACAGTAGAACTATAAGGTAGGTCGAGGTTCTTGACCACACGCCCAATTCTCATAATGATAAGGCATTATAATGCAGACGCTCGTATGATACTAGGCCACTAGTACGTTACTCTGTCTTCACTCTTAGACTTAAATGTAATATATGGGCCAAGAAATTGCGATAATTAACTCTGAATATTAAAATCCTTTTTACTACCCTTGCTCTGTATTTTATATACTGAAACTGAACTAAATTCGCAGACTTTTAAAACTCCAAAGACAAAATCGTATCCTATAGGATAATAACTAGTCCCGGGGGGGGGCACTTCGTAATTTTGATGGGGTAGGGACGTGCCGCTGACACTGCAGACCCCCCACCCTTTATTATATTTTAGATTTGAGAATTGTATACCTTTCATATAATTTTCTGTTCAAATGATGGCCTTTTCCACATGACAAACAAGAACTGCCAAAAGCTGGATCAAATTAGGCCATTCATATAATTAATTGAGTAAACATTAACCTTATCATATAATTCATGCTGATTTCATATACCTTGTCATATATTCTGTAGTGGAGAAAGGCTCCTATTCCAGCGGCACGTCCTATATCCTATCGGTATATAGTAAGTACTGTATTATTGTTTTGCGATGTATACACATGGCTTTTTCTCTTTGTGAACAATAGTATACGTATTTAATAACATATCATAAGTATGCATGTGGTATCTAATCATTACATTTGCATTTACAGTTCAGAAATACGTCGAATATAGGCTATTTACTACAAACATTTCAAGCGTGATTTTGAAATCTACTTCCATATAAGGAGTCGCGTGACAATATAACGGAGTTCTCTTTCCATTTATAGAATTATCACTTTGTAGACACGTCGTCTTTGGAGGCTATTTTCTCGCTTGTTTACATTTTGATCGCACGCAGATTTCGTGGTTCGCATTTTACAGTTTTATATATTTGATTTCCATAAAGAATCAGTGTAAAAAAAATCAAAAGATACAGATTATGCTACTTTAAAGAATTTTAAAATGTTGTAAAGTTAAAAACGGAATATAAATGAGGCTCTATATATATATGCTGTTGTTTACGTTCATTTTAATAAATGTTTCATCTGCTTTCTTGCATATTTATTATTTTGTTGTAACTAAAATACCACCTTCCACAATGTGAACTACATTGAGATATAATCTATAAAATTGTTTAAGATTACGGTCCCCCTCTTCTTTTTTTTTTACAAAGTCAGAAAACAATAAATGATTCATAGATAGTGCAAATATCGCTGATATGAAATCAAAATAAATCACAACAGTTTACCAGTATGTAAGACAATCGGCAATTTGCAGGAAGTTTTTAAACCAGCTTTCTTCGTCATGCACTTCAACTACCATTATCTTAACATTTATACAACAGGTTATGAATATGCATATTAATTACATGTACACATAAACGCAAGCTAAACTTAAAGCTCTATGCTTTGTAATCCGCTGAGCGGCTGCTCTTTTTTGTCTTTGTTCCTAAGTTTCGGACAGTACATAATAATAACAACAAATTATCCCGTCACAAGTTTTCCTGCCAGGTACCTGTACTGTTTTTCTTTGCTTCCAATTTTGATCTTGTACTGTTTTTCTAATTTTTTTTGCTCCTCCTAGGCACCTGATCCCGCCTCTGATATGTCCAGGGGTCCGTGTTTGCCAAACTCTTGTTTTTGTATTCTATTTAGGACTTACGAGATTGATCACTGTTCGTTATCTTTGCCTTTACACTTCTAGTTGGGCTTGCATCTTCGTCATCAGGTCTGTTAGTTCTAATGACCTCTCGGGTTTAACATGACCGCGTTCTCTGCCCTCAATCACTCGCAAATCGCCTCGCCTTTCCATCTTATATTATACGCATCTACCTCTACGGCAAGCCTTATAGCATCATAAAGACTCTTAGGTCTGCTTTGTTTGATGCGTAACCGCATATCTGAGTTAACTAATGCATCAAGGAATGCATCCTTTCTCAGAATCTCTGTTACTTCTGATGGCGCTGTAGGATAAGCTAGACAAGTCAGTCTACGGATAGCCTGGTCTAATTCAGACAATGTCTCGGACGCTTTTTGTTTCCTCTCTTTAACTGTGCACGGTATAAATCCGTCTGATTGGATGGAGCAAAGCCCTCTTTAAGGGCCTTAACCAACAAATCGTACTGTTGTCTTGTTTGTTTTGAAACATTCCCATGTACGCCCTGCGCTGTTCCTAACCAAGTGAGAAAAACAACTCTACTAGCGCATAACACAGTATCGAAAGCCTTAACAGGCACGTAATAAAAAGCACAAGTATCGAAGAAGCCTTATGCAGGCAGTAAGATTGTCAACAACAGGGTACTTGCTCTACCTAATATCGTAAACACAGTGCTGGCTCTTGTGGATTTCAGTCTGGAACTGACTCAGAGCTAACCCGAATAACCCAGTCGTTATATTCCGCTCTCTCCGATCACTACATTAACTTACATTCGGAGAAAACCGGAGACGGGAGGGCTTGAATTATTCGAGTTAACTCAGAGCTTACATGTATATACCCTAGACTACCACCTGACCCATGATGATCGAACGGCATAAACAGGAAGTGCTTATTACCAAGGTTCCAGTAGACAGAACGGAATAACGATTTCGACTTTCGTTTAACTACTAAATGTAAGAGATTACAATTGTGGATTATAGGGAATTATTAAGTTTACAAGCGTCTTGGTTGTCCAACGTTCGGGCATCATTGTGTAAAAATAAAAATGTCAAAAATACAAATAAGAGAACTTGAAGTTACCCCCCCCCCCCCAAAAAAAAACCCAAACAAACAACACGCAGCCAAGGGAATTAACTAGCGCAAAGTGTTGATTGGAATGTCTTCCGTATAAAGGGGTTAGGTTATTTTAGTAACAACCATTTATTATGATGTTTCAGATGACTTTATTTTTATTTTTCTAGTATAGTTCACAAATTTAATTTCAGAATCACAAATTTCTAAACGAAAAACTTGTCCTTGCTCTAGTACACCACCATGCATTTGTAGTCGGCATCGTTGTCTTTTTTTCTTCCAGCATCATCTAAAGTTCTTGTTTTGTATGACACCAGAACTCTCTCTTTCAAAGAAAATTTTCCGGAGGCGCCAGTTTCACTCTTTTCTACCTTGTTCACAAAACTTTTGCCCTGATCGAAGTATGTTCCAGCAACTAAATCTTTAAATAATGTACACGTTCTAAAACCGAATTCAACTGGATGTGTCAGTGCAACACGAATGCTCCCGCCTACAGTGAAGTCCAATGAAGGACATTTTAAGGTTAAAATTTGAAGTAAAAGTTTTTTTCAAATCCAAGGGTCAAATAAATTTCTGTATAAGGAATCAATTAATTTTTTTAACCGTTTAGTAACGCATCAAGAATACTGATATTATAGGCAATATGAATACAAAAAGGCATTTAAAAAAAAGTTAAAGGGACACAGCTCCTATAATTGATTTGAAATTTATTTAAGGAGTGAAGCTAATTTTGACCTAGGTTATCCGATATAACCTAACTTGGTGCAGTTTACGCTTAATCCGCGAAGCACTTTTTTGCTTGGTTGTGGAGTTGCTTCGGCATAAGATTTTCCCAATTTGTTGTTTAGTTCATCTGGTTGAATCTGTGTATTTTCCATATCTCTCTGCACTCCATTCTACAAAAAGGGGAGTTACCAGAATTAATTATTTACCAGTACACCAAAATTTGTCAAAACCTAGATAGCTCAAACAGTAAAGCGCTCTGTATATAGAAATATTTGGGTGCAGTTGCCATTCTGGGTTAAAATTTGGTGTATTTTTTCTACTTGAAATTCATGCATTTTCGTGTTTATATTCATTTAAAGTCATAAAGTTTTCTTCTCCTCTGCAAATGCTTTTGCCATTTCGGTCTCTGCTTCGCGTTGCGATGTTGAAATGTTAGCATCAGTTGTAACGAAGTCTGTATCAGCACCTAATATTTGCTCTAATGTATCCCAATCAATACTTTCAAAATCTCCACAATCCTCCAAATTGCAATTAAAATCATAACCCAGCTCAAAGTCAGCTTGTTTACAAATAGCAGACGACATATCAACAAAAAAATACCCCATGTATAGTTCTTTGTTTATTTTGTTCAAGGAACCTGTTTGATAAAATTGTGTTAATTGAAGGGGAAAAACATACTATAAAGTAAATTATGTTTTATTTTAACATCATAGCGAGATATTTTTCTTTTGGGTGGATTTTGTACCGGTACTCATGAAGGACATACAATGTAGGCATATGCAATCTACAAGTAAAGAAAGTAGTTCTGGCTTCTTGGTGTCAAGGGGGCGTGTCCTCATAGCAAGTTAGATTATACAGAATAACTGATGTTGCTCAATCTTGTTTCAGCCAATCAAATTGCTTGTAACAAGTAGAATTAAATTATTTTAACATATGCATGTAATCAACATGAATTCATGTTACTCTAATGTTGATTCTAAATAAGTTAATATATACGTTATTTTTTCGACGTTAAATCAATAAATATTGAGTATTTCCCTGTATGTACAATTGGCAGTATGTGTCATCTTCAAATTTGTCAATTTTCTTGCAACACCTTTGTGGTGCCACCTACTATCTTGGATTACATTTCCCATTTATTTCACTTGAATTATATGAAAGCCATGCAGTTCTTATCAACATATATAAAAAAGAAACAGATTTCAAATCAGAATGTAAAGGCAAAGATAACGAACAGTGATCAATCTCGTAATAATAGTATATTTGAACAACAATAACATGAAATACTGAATTCCTTTAAAACAAACAGGTACACATTCTCACAATTAAAACTAATACATCCTGCATACACAGCATAAAAGGTAAATCCAAACACACTCCTCAACACTAACTACTTTTGACGGTTACAATCGTCTTGTCTGCCTGTCAGTCGATGGCGATTAGCAGCAAATATGTCATACATTTTGTCACTTATTGGACGAACAACAGGCATTTCTGTGAATGTGGCAAACCCCTTTAATCCTACACCTCTGTACATTTCCCTGATTCCATCCATCTTCTTGTATACCTGCAAAGTATATTTAGATATAGAATCAGGTCTTTCACAATTTGCAACTGGTCTTGCATTCACTTACAAGAATTTCACCTATATATCCATGTATGTAATCATTATACGCTTAGGTGGATAAAGAATTAAAATGTACAATACATATATAAATGTAAACCCGGACTTCTACAATGTTGCATTTGCGTTAAATTTCAAATAGAAAAAGACAGTATTTTCATCTTATAGCATATATCTACACCAAACCACTTTCTATATATCTGTCAAACCCTCTCACAGCCAAAACTTAATTTTCAGGAACAAAAAAGGTACATTAACATATATGTAGCTGTGCTCATACAGAAAAGATGCGGACATATAAGTTTGAATATAAAAATAAATTGATAATCAAAATGATGTGTTTAATATGGTGAAAATACATGATACATGAATGCTACATGTATAAAAATCTACAATAAAATGGATACATTTTCTGTGCATTTTTCACATTGTAAGCTTACATGTACACTGTAGGTCTAGACTGATCGATCATATGCTAAACACATACTTTAGTAAAAAAGACTCCAGTTTCAGCTGTGTAAATCAAAGTTTTAAATTGCAATAAGCCACACCAATTTGTAAAATAGTTCTTCGGATTTTCAAGCAAAAAAGTGAGGGGGGAGGGCGATATTATTTCACAAATACTATATTTTGTTTTGGAGATAAAAATTATGAGGCGAGCAAATACAAGAAAGAATAATATTTTTAATTGAATTAATCGTTATTTTACAAAGCGAGCGCTTACAATTAAAGGTCTAAAATGATCAGATATCATTTGTTAACCACATGAACTTCTTCATATTTTGCAATTAGTCAATAGTGTTTTGGTGTACATGTATCATACATAAAAAGAAAGGTAAACTTAAAAACATAGTATTATACTGTCAAAAACCTTTTTAAGAACCCTTGCATTTGTCATTCATCAGCCAAGTGTATCAAGTTCTCTTGTATGAAAGATAATAATTGAGGGTGAAGAATATAAACTTTTCACATATGCTGATGATACTTTCTATTTCAGATGGTTTACCAAAATAATGGATGTGGCATTTTCCGAGAATCTAGATTATTTTGCAATTATTTCAGGGTTAAAGATAAATTTCTCAAAAACAAAAATGGTTTTGGATTGGAAGTAACGAAATTTTCAAAAAAAGTGTTCCACCATTCTAGATGGAAGCTTGACTGGATAATGTAAAAGCTTGATCTCTTTGGTAATAAAATTTTCTGCGGAATTGGAGAAATGCTGGAGTTAAATTATTAAGACAAATTAATAATAAAATGGGAGTTGAAGGAAAAACTCACCCAATTGGCGAGGTTAACAGTTATTAAAACTTTAATCATACCTAAATTACCACTTGATTTCTACCCTACCAATCCCAACTTGAATTTTTGAAAATGTTTGAAATAGAAATGTATACAATTTCTATGGAAAAGTAAAATACAATTAGCATAAAGAAAAATATTATAATCCAAGATTATAAGATATGAGGTCTTAAAATGATAGATTACACAGATTCATTCTGCTTTGAAATTCAAGTTGGATTCAGAAGGCTTATTTCACTCCGACGTGAATTCGGGTAAACTGTTGCGAAGCTGAATCAAAATAATATATTAATAATCTGTGGACAGGGCATCAGATTATATTCATACTTATCCAAGAGATTAACCAATTTTTTTGGAAGAAAATTCTAGATAGTTGGATAAGACTTTAATAAAATTCAAGACAAAGAAGTTTCTATGATCTATATGGAATAAACCACTTATGTATTAGATAAACAAAGAATCTTTTTTGTTGGTAAAGCGATTTTAAGAAGGTTTTGTCTTTGTGTGATGATCTTTTTGACAATGATGGTAACTTCTTTACAGTTTTGAATACTTTACAATTTAAAAAGTGAAAACCAAGTTTTGTATGAATTACAGGTTAGAGTAGAGCTTAGAATATAAAATACATTATAATAGAAATAAACAAATTAAAGATGATAGGACCCAAAATCCCAAATTACATTTCTGTATTCTATAAAGACCAAGACAGGATGTATCAAAATTTATAATTATATTCTTATATGAAAAGAGGCGATTTGCTACTTGTATTTCTAAATGCGCGACAAGAAAACAATATTTTATCAGTGACGGAACATGGAATCAGAAATATTGAGCTTTCCTTTTCTAATAAACTAACCCAGGAATCTAAAGGCTTCACAGTGGCTTTATTCGCATAGAATAATTGATACCTACAAATACAATTTATTTGCGGCTTAAAGTTATAGATTCCTTTCGTTCTGTTTTGTAAAAAAATAATAAAAACAATTGATCAATTTATTTGTTGAAGTTCCAAATAAAAGACGTTTGGTTGTAAGAATGTATGAATGATGGATTTTTAGAGAAGTTCAATATTCATTTAGCTTTGAAATAGACAAGGAGAGATAACAGTGAATTTTGTAAATATGAATAAGTTCAGATATTTATAAATTACAAAATCTTTTGATACTTTGTTGTAATTTTAAACATTTTTTTTGTGAAGTAAATATTGAAATGTTCCATAAATTGCATTTAGGTGACATCCTTTATAAAAGTTTTGATTAGACGATAGAATTTTAGTAGAAAAGTTCCTGCTTTACAAAGTTATATTTATTTAGAGTATGAAGAGCATTGGCAATAACATAATGTAATTCACTTATATAGCCTATATTTTATATACTTTTATGTAGTTGTATTTTTTTTCAATTACGGTTTATACTATCTTACAAGTAACATCTGAATCTTATTCTTGGATAACACCGTCCCCCACCCCCCCTCTGCCCTTACTCTACATATATAGTATAAAAAATATTGATATATAATAAGAGAAATTATTGTTTGATGTCATCGTATTATATCTATAATGTGATGCATGTAGTATATGCGAAATCGATAATAAACAAGATATAAAACAAAACAAAAAAAGTTATCTTGATATGCTAGCTCGTCAGTAAAAAGTCAAAAAATTGTACAATGTGGTATTTTGGACATGTGAGTGCACTCCAATTTTTGATACGTATTGTTATATTGATATTTTTCAAATAGAGAAGCGGCGGAGGTCGTAGTAGAACGTATTTACAAACTTGGTTGTGGCCTTTTTAAAATCAAACATTCCCGGAAGACGAAGATGGTTTGTAAAACACTGAATGGCCCCTCGGGATTCCAACCATCGCCACAGTGGTACGGGCTGGCCAAGAAGAATACACATAGTGAATGAGTAATGGAAATCCTATCACTTGCTATTCTAAAGTTATGACCAATGTTAAGTTATTTGCAAAAGTAGCCAACGTCAAGGTAGGAGGTCAAAGTTTAGGTACCCGTTTGAGAATGGCTATGTCATAAAAGAATACCACCCGTGAAATTATGAAAGTTCCCTAATTCATTACAATTTCAAAAGTTGTGGAAATGGTTATTAGAAGTGAAAAGTGTTATTTGAACAACGTGAATCTCCACTATATTATCGGAGCTTTCATAATAATTCCAGCTGTCTAGCCCAGGTCTGGCTTCTTTGGAAGAAAAACGGAAGGGGATTTAAATGACACACCTATTTTGGATTTTCGTGATAATTCTCCCGTCTTGGATGGGGGCCTGACGGTCTCCTTCCCATTGCACAAACTTATGAATTCCCAA
>CAJDSM010047101.1:10183-20927 GCA_903981925.1 Ostrea lurida | reverse complement strand
TCTCAAAAGTGTGATCAAATAAAGAGTTTACAAGACAAGGACTTACTACTTAAAGTGTGATCAAATGAAGAGTTTTACAATACAAAAGCTGTACTACAGAAATTATGAATAAACACCATATGGATAAGAATAGGGTATTCTAATTGACAAGCAAAATGAATTCTGTATTTTCATGTGTACATATTTCATTTCATATTTTGATTCATTTTGAACTGTTTTATAGATCATTTGGAGAAACTCTTTCCACTCTACATTTTGCAAGGAGAGCAAAATTGATTAAAAACAAGGTAAATTTGTTAAATCCTCATCAAATATATTGAAATTATAATTTAGCTCATTCAGAGTTGATGCACAGTTTGGCATGATCACAAGCTAGCACTTCTGTGTTTTGTGATAATGGATTTCAGAGCAAATTCGAATTAGCTCTTTTGCTTTATAATGAAGGAATTTGGCATCTAAATCCAGTTTGCACTCCGTCTTTTTATCTGTCCATCTGTACAACTTTAATAGTTTCCAGAGTTTTTAGGACACCTCAAAATTCTTAAAATAAAAATGTTGGATACATGTAATTAACATCTTGTAGGTCTACTTAGAATGGATGAAACAGCAATAAAATATTGAATATAAAATACTTTCATTGACAATATAGTGGATTGTGGAGGTTTTATAGCAGTGAGTGTATAGTCATATTTTACCTCTTGTGGGGAATCCAAAAAAAAAACAACAACAAAAAAACCATAGTCATCCAGAGCAGGAAGGTCTCTAAAAAATTTGAATTTTATGATCGCTGGGGTAGAGGTGCAGGACCAAACTTGGTTATATAGGTACTCTAATTCGTCCATATTGAGCGCCCCGAAAAAACGGGGGCAGTTATTTAGGTCTGTCGGTTTAATCTGAAACTTGCATTGTGTGAAAAGATATGTATAACATCAATCTGTGTTCAATTCATATGTTTTAAGATGACACCACCATCTAATATGCATCTTCAAAGAAGTTTACATTGCAGAATGCCTGTTGAGGATGTTTTTAAGATGCTAAGCAAGTAGTTTTAAAATGCTTATCTTTTTCTAATGCTTCATGTATGGAATGTCTGAAGGACGACTCCTGGAGTTTTTGTTGGTCATAAAAAAGGATTGCAGTTTTATGTTGTTTTACGCATTAACAATTGTATATAAAAAATAAATGCAGTTAAATTTTTTTTTTTGTATCATATGCATGTAATAATTGCAGTTTTGTTGTTTTTAGGGCTTGTTGTGACATGAGGACACACATGGTATTGTGCTTTCATTACAACAAGAAATCAACGTCTGAAAGAACAGCTTGCTGCTTTTTGTGAAGTGGGTAAACTTGGCTGGTTCCGTCTGCAAGTCACAGGTAAATTCATCAGGGTAAAGTACTCCCAAAAAACAAAAGTATGTTTTGCCTCCCAAAACAAAAGTACTTGATTCACTTGTACACTTAATGAGTATATTAACAGTTAGGCTCGTTACAGCGGCATTCGATATACCGGCAAATTCCGCCTAAATGGCAGAATTTTGTTGGTTAACAAATCTGCACACTATTTCGGGCTTTGATACAACGGCATAATTCGCACTTTTGGCACTGGCAGTACTTATCGGTAACAAATGTGCATTTTGAACACTATTATAAAATTCAATATTGGCAGTCACCTGAGATTCTTCAACTGACCCATGTAAAAGACATTCGCTATTGGTGATATTTTCACAGACTTGACCAAAGATTAGGTAATGGATTAAATCCCTGCGCCACTCGTTGCATGGTGACAGCTCAACAGGTAATGTTTGTTTACTAAAAAAGGCAAGGACGGGGTTTATCATGCACTAATTGATGTTTGATTCATAGTTTTAAATAGAAATAATTGCGTGGGTGTTTGATGGTTTCCAGTTACATATAGTAATAAATTAAGTTTATAACAAAATTCTGTTCTTTACTTTTAATAAAAATGCAGGGAATCACACTGGGTTTGAAAAAAGTGGTAGCCCCTTTTTTTGTTGCAAATGATTAATTTTGCCGTTAGCGAAAAGATATTCCGTTATTTTTTCACTTGAAATGACCTTTTTAACCAATGTTTACCACCAAACACACACACCCCACGTAGTCATGAAATAAGCAACACTGCTGGATTAGATTCATATGATATTGGAAGAAAGTTCTTGTCCGTCAATTTTCCTCCTCATTTCCTTATTTTATCATCACAAAAAGCATATAAATGTCAAATGCTAAGTATCTATTTAAGGTATTATTTATGTTTTGGACTCATGTCATTAACCGTTTGTTAGTGAAAGTGTGGTCTTAGGTAAAATCATTTTAACTGAGTAGTTTGACCATAATATATTGCATATACTCAAGCAAAACATTATTATTAACTGGAGACATACGACTGGTTTTTCTCTTTGTTTTTAAAAAGTGAGCAAACAAGTGTCCTAGTAATATCATACTAAAAATGGGAAAATAAATTTATATTTAGGAACACTAACTTCATTACGCTGCTAAGGATTTTATTTTGTTGTCAATTCTCGAGATTTTCCGTTGCCAGTGATGACTTGCATCCTTATCAGATTGATCGTTATGGGAGCAGAGTTTATCATTTCCCAACATGAGACTTAATACAATTTTCAGCTTCAAATCCATTGAATCAACTTTCATCATATCAAAATATTTGGCAAACAAACGAAAGTCCTTTTCTCCTCGTTATCCGAAAACTTCGACAGGTCGCCGCATGTTTGTGTACACAAAAGACATTAGACATTGCACCAATCCAAATTAAAGCTTTTTTAAAAAACTTGGAAATCCCCCAGATACGAAAATAAACTGAAATGGCGATTGTCATGATTAACATTTTTTTTAAATTCGCAAGTATTAGGTTATATTTCATTTGTGTGATATCAAATAATACACTGAATTTAATTTGATATGTTGACTTATTCCGTCCAAATTGCTTAAAATTAATTAGCTTATTCTGTTAAGTTTACCTAATTTATTGTGAAGTCATATATCTTGTTAAAAATCGATACAACCCAATATTTCTGTCAGATTCAACATTTTTTCGCCCGCAATGGCGAACTGGATTCGTAACGAAATGCCGGTCGCCAGAAGTCTTCCTTGATAAGAAGGATGTTTGGAATTAGTGGAAGAATGTATATATGTGAGGGAACATGAGACTTATAAAATGAGTTTCTTTAGTTATTCGTCTTGATATATGATTATTAATTTATATATTGTCAAATATTAAAACTTCTGTTTAATTCGTCATTTGGTTGTATTCTTAGGTATCTCTCGCTGCCTCTATGGTCGGTGGATGGATAATATTGTGAAGACATTCAGACATGATGGGTAGTGGTAAGAAGGACATGCATAGCGGACGCGTGAGGTACATCGCATTTACTAAGCAGGCTCATAAGGGTTCATGATTCTCCTTATTGTTTTTGAGGTGTAGAATAACACTGATTTTCACAGTAGGTAGAATAATATTAATGTAGACATATAAATTTTCTATTTGGTTTAGTGAAAAATACTGGGAAAGGGAAATGTGGTGCGCCGTAATCCAAAATATAAATTGAATTTAATGCTAGGAATAAAGTATAGCTAATGTGCGAGATAAATATATAGATCGCACACTTGTTGTTACAGTTCTGCGTAGGTGCCATTATCACTCTCTCTGATGGATTGTCACTGACGAGTCTACGTGGTGAGACTCATACAGAAGCGGTGCTTATGGATTATATGCGATATCATTGATGGATTAGCACTGCCGCTTTTTGCTCAATACACGGCAAGCCTTTATCGAGGGCTCAGCACATGCTGTCTGGTCAAAGTTGGAGCAGCGTATCAAATGAGATAGATACTATACAAACATAGTTATGATATCTTACTTACGAGAGATGTGGAAGAAATGTTTTAGGCTTTACTAGTTTGGATATACTCTCCTGAAGGTGTGTTTCGTGTGATATTCGTTTAAATGAAGCGAGAATTAGTACCAAGGGATATTAGAATACGACCTATGAACGTGGATTATATGCGACGGCAAGATAAGTTTCGTCTGAAAGCGCGAGAAATTGACGGACAGACTGGCACGACGGAGCCATGGTGAGGGCACTCTGCTGGGCTTCCTAGTAATTAGCAGAAAGGCTGTTTCGCGGACTAGATGAGTCTTGTCAACGAGAGCTGACTTGAGAGAGTGAAATGTAAAATGGTAAAATACACATCTCACATTGTGTGGCGTTCTCCAGATAGTCATCACGTGCAAACTCGGTCTTAGAGCGGGCACCTTATATACGTTCCGGCCGATGTCTCCAAAACGCTCATCATAAATTCATGAAGAATCATAGAATGTACTTATCATAATCAGCAGTTTTTACGTTTGATAATATTACCTCTCAAGGGAGGGTTCTGCAATGAAGCAGAGTTCAGACGTGACGTTATCGTCATTCGAAGGAGCGGAAGTAGCCATATAGCAGAGATCACGCTAGCGCACGCGAGAGGCATGAATCAGTTGGAGGTTATATAGGGCTCAAATTATGATGTGCCCTGTCTTATATGAGAAGAAGACTTGTATCCGAGTGAGTAGTTGTTACACAGTAGTGGTACTAGAGTCAGCTCGTATGATAAACTCAGTAGACCGTCTAAGAGATACCGAGAATGCGTGCAAATTTTAACAGTTCTTGACACAGAGGGCTATCTCCATGAAAGTACGCAGTAGATACTACTTGGTTGTAGTTGGGAAGAAATTATATCAAGGGAAGGTTACCATTTACTTATTCGGTAAATAATCACTGCCTCTTAGCTTTGGTGTGCAGGATGTGTGCGCGACACACGATCATAGAATGATGCACGCATGAAGATGACAGGTTAATAGAGCGTCGGAGAAATTTCTATCTCTTAGAGCTTTATATTCACGCAATCGTGTTATTGATATTACTGGATTATTAATTAACTCGTGCTCTCCTACAGATACTGATACACATGTACTGCAGTCCACTCGCGACATCGATTGAGATCTACGACTTAGATATTCGAATACAACTTATGTTGTGTTTCGGTTAGTTACTGTCACAATATATATGGCCACGGTTGAGTATTCGCAGCGAAGCACGACGGGTTATCGCGTGAGACACAGGCTGCCATTTAGATGCCCTCTACTATAATAATCTCCTCAAACATTCAGATGAGTGAGTGCGTCTATGTGTGTATGTTGAGACGCTAGAGTGAGCCGTGCACGTGAGATATGCATAGTGTGTGGATCCGCGCAGCTGCACGCACTCTCGATAGGCTACAGTGGTAATATACAATGATATTTTGTTAATGATTGATGTAAGCAGTAAGACGAATCACGACTCAGTTCATGATCAGATGTATGGAGAACATAAGAGAAGGTAGCATAGTGACTAGTTTTGTCTACTATGAGGCGCCGTAGAGGGGCTTAGAGGTGATATCGCGATGTAGACCCTGCCGGGAATAGAGATACGCTGATAACGATTATGCGTCTTCTCACTCTCACTCACCCTTTGAGCTCAGCGACGGTGTATTATTATAACGAGTGCGAAAAACTACCTCACGCTATCGAGAGGGTGATAAGTGGCACGCTCTCAGTAGGAATGGCGGTGGCACGTGCATTCAAACGAATACTGAGGGACTGATGTGGTATGAATGAGAAGATTGTGTGTGTGTGCTCAGAACGTAATAAAAATTACTATTGTCGCACATGTAGAGTTATGTAAGGTAAGGGTATACTGTATTTCAAGAGAAATCAATCAAATGTATATACCTTTCCACGAACTGTTAGTTTTTTTGTTGTACTCTGTGGCTTTGCTAGTCATTAGCGAAGTTAAGGGATTATGATACCTTCGTTTACTAGTCTGTGTCGAGAGTATCAGCAATGTACGCACTTAGTCTATAGACAGCCGGTACGATGGATCGAACTGACAGGGTAATGTTTCATAATGGGATAGGATATGAAGGAAGAAGGTATGTGGTCGGTGGTAAGAAGGAGATAGTGAGGGACGTATAAAGGTTGCAGTAGGTCGGTGGAGGGCGCAGGGGAGTATGAGTTTTCAAGTTGTAGAGAGTTCTCTATCTACTCGTGTGCAGGATAACTATTCCTCAGCCTTGCTATCTGATGGTTGGTCTTGGGTCTCTAGTTTTAGGTCTAGAAGTCAGCCCATAGAGTATTGTTGAAGCACTTAATTTGATTGTTTTTCCCACATCTTCGCCTGCCGAACAAAGTGTTACAACGCGTGCACGTATAAGGACTCATTGACTTAAAATATCGTCATTGGTGAAAATTCAACGACTGGATTATTGTAACTTAGGTAGCTGGTGTTCGAGAACTTTGGCTTATTGATTGCCGAATTCGGACATTCAAGGAAGATAAACCATTACTATGTTAATCCAAATCCGTATAAGGTTCCACAATTGACTTGATCGATTGTACTGCACTTAAGGTCAGGGAAGTGATCTTGTGTATAGTAAATACCCTATTTCGTACTCTCGTTTATTTTTGCACTTCTTATGAAGGAATGAACGTCAAGTAAAGGTCGATCCAGGATGGGAGGAGAAAATAATAATCGATGGGAAAGGGAAGAAAAGTTTTTGAGGAACTTAGGCCGTTTAAAGATTATTGTATTATAGTTGGGGGTTAGTCTCACTCACATCTAATTACTGTCCTGGTTCATAATGCAAAATGATTTCAAAATTTTATGGGTTTGTTGGTCAGGAACTGGTACCGATAAACTTCCTCTACCCAACTACGACTATTGATCGTTAGAATTGTATGTATGGGATTTGTGTGTATGCCAGGCGAGACGGGTACATTTCTTGAGGTAAATGAAGGAAACAAATGACTCTATTCCTCTTAACACACTGTCAAATATTCATGGGTTAGTTACAATATAAAAATATCGCCATTTACTCACTCCATTTATTACAATACAATTTATGTTTCGTGTTAGTAGAGGAGAGGTGAGAGAAAAACTAAAGTATCATAATAGTTAATATTGACACTCTATAAATACCATAACATGGTATATACTCAATCATATCTCACACTTATTTCGGGAGGTAATGTGGGCGAGGGAGAGTTTACCAGCCGGTGCCAAACGACTCACGGATTAAGCGTTCTATCGTGTAACTCTGACATATTGACTGTAACAATTATCTTGTGGGAACACCAACACAATAAGCAAGAGGACGGTTTGTTCAGTCATATAATTGGCCCCACAGAGCAATCCACCATCCCCAAAAACAATTTCCACAAATGTTGCTTTAACACCTTAGAGATAGGGTAAACTGCGCGCTTCATTTGCATTTTCCCAAGGGTTACAAACGCGGCTCTCTAGCCCTATGGACTATTGACTAAAATTCTTTAAGCTCGAACAAGCATAGAGGACTCAGCATTCATCGAGAGAAATGTCCAGGTGTGATTTAATTCTATCTTTTCGACTCTTACATAGAATTTTCGTGTTGCTCTTCACTCGCGATAAGGCTGGTAAAAGACCCTATTATCTATTTATCTCAATGGGTCAGGAACTTATTCCGTGTATAATTGACTGATTGTATCAGTCAACTAAATTATGTTCTGTTGTTGCGATTGGATCGGGCAACTGCCTCACGCTATGCGTGTGCCGTTGGTTTTAAGACTATTGCATGTCCAGTGTACATGTAGTTTTACTTTTGACGTTTTTGAATTTGTTACTGGTTCGCCTTAAACTAACCAAAGGGAGTAGTACACCGAAGTTACCCAGGGAACCTTGTACGCTAACCACATGCGACAGCGACAAGCCATTCTGTCTACAGTTTACCGGCCTTATAGATTGCTACCAAAACCTGCAACAGAGTGTTTTTTTAGTAATAGTGTCCTTGGAATCAGACGTGTTCACCACGTATCTGAGGTTTCTAGTCACTAGTCTGTATGCCCATCGGATTATATTGCCTGCTGCGGCTGACTTTTGGTCGCGGGAGAGAGCACATTGGCTGTTCGAGAAAAGAACCGAGAATATTTCACACGGATTATATCAACTTTTTGACGTCACATTTATGGTAACTCAGACAGATAAGATAAACCAGGCGCGTTAAAAGAATATGTAGACATTCGCCCATTCGATAAGATATGGTTAGTCTTCATTCTATTTTTGGTTATGTGGTCAAGTACCAGTTTGGCTTTTTGTGTCGGTTTGTTTCAGGATGCTCTATTGTGCTGTTGATTTGTTTCCGTTTAATTGTCGGAGGAGCTCTAAAATCAGAGTACGAGGACATATATAATGTACGAGTTAGCATCAAGTTTATCTAAAATTTTAAGATAATATTTTTACTCGGACTTATATATCAAGCAGCACTTTCGTCACCACATTTCAGTTATGGAGTAAGGTGTTGTTAATAGTACGCTACAACATATAGTTTTGCACTGGTGAGCCATATAAAGAACAATGAAGTATGATGAAGTTTGGCAACGACGTGGGAGGGTTTTTTTATCAGATTACTTTTCAGTATTTGCTGTTAAGTGGTGTTATATCTACGATTTTTTTGAAGTATTTTTTTAGATTGTATTCAACTTACATATATTTCTTAGTTTAACCGAAGCGGGATTATTACAATGGGATGAAGGGGTGTGGGTTTCACCACATATAAGATGTATATTGACGTTTTTTAATAGTTTGAGTTGACTATTCTGGTATTTGATATCAAAACTCAGGGGGACACTGGCATCGGGACATGGGTGTTTTCTTAACTAGATGCACTGTGCAGTCTCTGTGGCAATATCACGAGTGTAAATTTTTGCTCGGGGTGCGTGTTTTCTAGTAGTACTCTTTGTGTAATATAATGTGTCTTATAGTATCAACTCTTCATATATTGCACTTGTATTACCACATTTGAATGAATTAGGTGCATCTCTGTTTTCATATGGTGTGTAACGGTGGGAGTTTGTTTGATAGTTTTTTTGACAATTTGAGCAATATATTTCACCAGTTTTAATGAAGGTAATCTTTATTTTTTTTTATCTCCGCAACTTAAAGGGACTTCGGGTCATGATTGGTTTTCCAAATATAATCACACAGGAGGGGTTAAAAATTTCACATCCATTGTTCTTCTCTCTTTTTAGGCTGCAGTAGACAGGTTTTAGTGACCAAAAAAGGTGTATTGTCATTTTGATTTGGGACGGGGATGAATTATGGATATACAAAATCTTTTGTTGTTTTCGGCAAAATTTGTGCATTGGGTATTATTTACTTGACTGGGAGGCCTTAGTGCACTGTGTTAACGGAATCAAGGATTGAACTTTATGGGCATTTATATTATTTAGTGCGACATTTTCTTTTATTTTGTTCTGGAGATTACACGAAATCATTTTATTTGAGAGGCTGCTAGATCGTTAAAGGCGAACTTAATGGGGCGAGGGGAAGTTGGAGAGTATGGGGCTAAAAGGTTCATTTTCTCCTTCTTGGTAGGTGACATATGGAATTATTATGACCTCTAGAGGAGGTATATGCAAAGGGGATTTTATATACTACATTACCTGAGCCGAGTCTGTCTGTTGCTAGTCCGTTTCTGTCTGATTTCTTTTGTTCTTGTCCAGAATCATTCGGGCATTTGTGTGTTTAAATAGTGACATCAAGTGAATCTTGTTTATGTACCGTTGGTGCCGTCCTGGTCCCCGTCTCCCGTCTGTCTGTTAACTTTTGACTATTTTGTCGAGTCGTTTCTTCCCAAGAACCGCTGGGCCAAATTCAACCAAACTTGGGTAACACATCATCCTTGGGTAAAGGGGGCTTCAAGTTTGTTCAAATGAAGGGACCAGGCCTCATCATAAGGGGAGATAAGTCACTGAATTGAAATTGTTCAAATAAGTAGGAGTCGGTTTGTCCTATTAAAAATCTAATCACTTGACTTCAAGAAGCCACTTAGGTGTCCAAGGAAAGCTGATATATTTTTTTATTGGACAGCATATCTTCTGTATTTATTTGAGTGGGAGATTCTATGTTTGTTTCAAAGTGGCATGACTCCGGTGTGGTGTAATCTCGCAAAATGAGAGAAAGCCTAACTATGATTGGGGAAATACAAAACCGTTATGACATGTGAATTTAGATAATAATAGGCTAAAAATCTTTTAAAAAATCTTCTTCTCAGAACCACTTTGGTAACAGGAAAAGTTTGAAATTTTTAATTATATGGAAGCTTCCTGATATAGATGGGAGATTATCCAAGTTTGTTCAAATCATGACTCCTTCGGTTATCGATGGGGCCCCAATCAGTGGAGAAATAACAAAGTTTTTTACTCATATGCACCAATATATATTTTAGGGAAAATCTTTAAAGATGTAGCTTTCACTTCAAGAACCACTGGGCCCAGGAAAGCTAAATTTATACTACAGGTAAATTGGAAGGCTTTCTAACTGATTTAATAAGACGTTGAAGATTCATTTTATAAATTTGTTGATTCTAGATTTATTATGGATTTATATGACTTCTCAAGCTATTTAAAACAATTGAATCTGGGGGTAACGTATGCCGGATGCCCCACAATAGTGGAGATCTATACAGTTTATAACATATTGATTTAACTATAGTAACATAGGGATAGGGAAATCTTTAAAATCTTCTTCTCAAGAACCACTGGGCCTATGAGAAAGTCATGAAATTGTATAGTGGATAGCTATCCTGATATAGAGGAATATTTCAAGTTTGTTCAAATCATGAACCCCCAGGGGGTATCGATGGGGCCCAATAGGGG